>PVKP010016296.1:0-26735 GCA_004027715.1 Plecturocebus donacophilus
AGCAAAACTCTGTCTCAAAATAAATAAATAAATAAATAAAACAATAAAACAAAAAATAATTAGACTACCAAGTACCCATTTGAAATAGTGACACCTAAGGGGAAGGAAACATTCAGAAGAAAATAGATTCATATGACAGAAATTTTGTACCACATGAAGAAGCACAGAAAGTGAAGAGCTCCGGGGAGTGGAGGAATGCCTGGAGACCTGACCTTTTATTCTGAGTTGGTATGGGCATTTCATTGGTCCAGGGTTTCTTAAATTGGGTGCTATGGACATTTTGGGCCAGATAATTCTTTGTCTGAGGGCTGTCCTGTGCATCGCAGACCACTTGGGAGCATCTCTGGCCTCCACCCTCTAGATGCCAGTAGCTCCCATCCTAGGTGTAACAACCAAATATACTTGGTTTAGCAGGCATTGCCAAATGTCCCCTGGGAGGCAAAAATCAACCATGGTTGAGAACCAGTGCCGCAGAGGAAAGAAAAAGGAGGAGGTAGAGTAAATACAGAGAACACAGGCTGAAGAAAGAATGTCTAACAGAGGGAGTTCTCATCTGTCCCGTCAGGCTAAGGAGGAGACAATGGGGTGGGATACAGTCCTTTACACAGTCAGGAGAGAGAACTAGTATGAAGAAGCTGGGCATGATGGCATGTGCCTGTTATCCAGCTACTCAGGAAACTGAGGCAGGACAGTTGCTTGAGCCCAAGAGTTTGAGGTTGTGATCGTGCCACTGCACTCCAGCCTGGGTGACAGAGTGAGACCTTGTCTCTAAAAATGAAAAAAAAAATTAAAAAGAGAAAATAAAATAAATAGCATGAGGCATTAGCATGGAGTGGTGCAATTCACAGAGCTGGATGGCCTTCATGAGAGACAAACTTTTTGATCATTTAGGACTGATGTTAACCTACGAAGAGAACACCTACATGGGTGGAAACCCTTAAGACTATGGACAGGAGGCTGGCAATTTGGCAGAAAAGCAGAAACAGAAAAATCTAAAGGATGTTTTCTATAGCTTCTAGAGTTTGACAATGCTTTAATTTCTTTCTTTCTTTTTTTTTTTTTTTTTTGAGACGGAGTCTTACTCTGTCACCCAGGCTGGAGCGCAATGGCATGATCTTGGCTCACTGCAAACTCTGCCTCCCAGATTCAAGCGATTCTCCTGCCTCAGCCTCCCAAGTAGCTGGGATTACAGGTGTGTGCCACCATGCCTGGCTAACTTTTGTATTTTTAGTAGAGACTGTGTTTCACCATGTTGGCCAGGCTGGTCTCAAACTCCTGACCTCAGCCGATCTGCCTGTCTCGGCCTCCCAAAGTGCTGGGATTACAGGTGTGAGCCACTGCACTGAGCTGACAATGCATTAATTTCTAATTTGTCATGACAGTGAATGCTATTGGCATTCAATAAAATGTTTACACATAAGGTAATTTGAGCATTAAACTTTAATGAATATGGGTTAAGCCTAATATTTCAGTTCCTTGTTTTGGAGAGGTAACTCAGGATTGCATTTTAGTTTTCAGCTTAGGAAGGAGTATCTCCTTTCCTAGGCAAAGCTAACACCATCTGGAAATAGTTTATTCCCTTGGAGGAGAAACTACCAAACCAAGGTGAGATTCTGAGACTTGCCAAGAGCCTCTGCAAAGATAGCATCCTTCAAACAAATCACAATCATCGCCCTGCACACCCTGTGGGGAAACCCCAGGAACTAGATAGTTGTGTTTTGACTGTTTTAGGAGGCAAACACCTGTGGGTGTTGTTTCTTGTTAAAACCTGCCAATAAGCTACTCCTGGAGAGAAGAAGTCCTAAGAAAGCGTTGTGATGAAGGTGTCCCTAAACCACAGCTTGCTGATAATGCAGGCTGGAACAGTCCCATTCGACCGCCCATTTTATTCCTAAAGCAGGTTGCTGACAACATATTCCTTCCCACTGAGCTTAGATCTTAACAGCTCTGTTACAATTATACCACTCTGAGAGTTTTTCCTGTCATTTTTTGTCTTTATTTTACTCAGATATTTAAAATCTCAAGTAAATTTTTTCAAAGGGGACAAAACCCCAAACCTGGAATAGTTGGGTTTCCCAAGCCAGCCTTTGGGACAGTATTTATCCATCGTCTGTGCAAACCATGGTAAGAACATAATTTCAGAGAAAGTCAGAGATGGATCTCTGGGGTGGGGGTCAGTTGAGAAGAGAAAAGACATTTCAGGTAAAAAGAGAACCCGCCTGCATTGGGCACAGAGGTGGACTCCAGGTAGAAAGGTGAGCTGATGATGTAGGGGTGGGTTTACAGTGGTGAGGTCTGCAGGGGTCAAATGTGTGAGACTTCAAAATGGTCTCTAGAAAAAGAAATCCATCCAAAGTGCATATGGAGAGATGTGGTCTCACCAGACCTGTGTTCTCCAAAGCCAAGCTCTTCCTCGCACCCACTATTAGTACACACACGCCTAAAGAGCAAGGGGAAAGGTAAGAAGACTGTGCCTCCCCATTGCATCAGAAGGGCTGGCATTTACCAGAACTAGACTGAGATCAGTTAGCCTTTTGCAAACCCAGGATTAGGTCCACCCTTGATGAGTGCTGAGATGAGAGGAGAGGGCATTACCCATCTCAGAAATCCAGGGGACAATTTTCACAGGATAAACAAACAAAGGTAACATGAGTTCCCCATCTGCTCGGATCGATAAAATACTAAGTCACAGAATGATGTGTGATTGCATGTGATGTAAAACCTAATATAATGATGGTGTTTTATGGCTTTATGGCATGCATGAAAAGTGTCATAAAATAAGGGAGACAGAAACCAGTCCCAGATGCTCTCTTACAGACAATTCAGTGTTATGTATGGCTCTAAGATCCGCTGACCCAGAGCAGCAGGTGAGCCTGTTCTCCCAGACTTCTCTATCAGTCGCCAGATCTGGTTGGGTTCAGAAACTGATGTAATTAATGTAGGATTAGCCAAATGACGACTGGAAGCATAGTCACTAAACCAGACTACTGTGAACGACTGGGACGAAGCCACATGGGCCCTCCAACGTTAGTAGTAACAGCTCAAAATGCTGTCTGCAAAAATCTCTTTGAAAATATTTGTGGGAAAAGCCACAGTTTATAAGAAAAGCATGTCTCATTTTCTAAACAAAGAAAATGATCAAGGAACTTATTTCAGAATATTCCAAAGAGCTAGGTTGATGCCATTTTTTAAAGATGCCATTGCAATTAAATGCTCATTAAAAATATTACATCATCATCCAGCTAAACCACAAAATGTATTCAGAAATGACTCTGACAAATGCAAAATTTCAAGACAACAAGATAACATAGTGGTCAGAAGAGACAGGGTGTAACAGTCATGAAAACAGATGGGCTGAATTTACATGTATACTTTTGATGTAGTCGGAATCAGTGGAACACCTGAACTGAAGGATGCAGGCATCTCACTCACATAGGGCTCAGGAGGGGAACTGAGGTAGACATGGCACCATTCTCTCAACACCAAGGCATCTGCCAAGACATTTTGGTCCAAGAGCAGATACCAAGTCTCTCCTGCTTTTCCTCTCTCCTTCTTTCCCTCAGGAGCTTCCAGCAGCACTGTTTCAGAGCAGCCGGGATTCCAGAACATTAATTGAGCCAGCCCCCGCCCCCATCTTACTCTCTGGGCCTCTCAAAACTCCAGTGGCTCAGAGGAAGCGCACCCCAACTAGGAACTTCTAGATTTCCATTAAGAGTAAAGATGGATTCCAAGTTTCAAGTCACTAAATTACACACTTTTAGACGTTAACCTGTTTATGCCTGCAGTGCCTGTACTAGAATTAAAATGATACTTTCTGCCTTTGACACTATGAATTCATGAAGAGAAAATTTATTTTTTCCTCCCTATAAAGAGTAGTATAAAGTATTGGCGGTTGCTTTATAAAAGGCAGGGTTTATTCAAGTGTTAGTGATTACAATTACATTCACAACCAGTTCTGCCGGCCGAAGCTCCTGGTTATATAAGCCTATTGCTGGATTTTCTCCTCTATTGCCATTTCTGCTGGATAAAGTTAAGGGCATGAAACTTAAATTTCAATCTATTTTTCACTTTTGTTTACTAAAAATAAATCTGAAAAAGGAAGTAAAAATGATGCAAAGTAAACTTGATTGCCAATGCCCAGGCACACTCAGTAAGGCCACATGTGTTTCTTACTCCTGGGTACACACCTAAGTGATACCCCAGGCACCCCAAGCCATGCTATGCCCTGTGTCTAGTTCTTGCCAATCATATGTGAGCAGAACTGATGGATCTCTTCCTGTGAGATTTGGGTAAAAGCAAATGATCCTTGCCCTGCAAACCATCTTGTCTCTCCCCTTCCGGTGTTGAGGATGAGGGTGCACTCCATGGAGCCTCACTGTGTTGAAATGAAGCGGGCTTAGTTTTAACAGATATGCTAAGACAGGCCGAAATGGAATGATTGTCATGAGGCAGAAGTTCACACTCACAGACCCTAGAAGCAGGAGGCACAGCATGCCCGGCAAGGCCATGCCAGGTAGGGCCACAGAGCTCAGGGGGTTGGGGAGAGGCTGGGTATGGCCCAGGCCTCTACTGGGGTTCTCCCATGGAGAAAAGGGCAAGGCGGGGAAGGTATGCTGAGCACATTTAGGACTGAATAACGAGTAATGCTGGCAGGCTCGGGGATGTATAGATGGCCCCCAGTTGTTGGGTACCTGGCCCTGGGGTGCTGCTGGGCAGAGGGAACACAGGCTCAGTGTGTGAAAGTTTGATAAAGGAGGTGGCTGGAGGCATGGGCTCGGGCTCGGCTGGTTTGTATGTCAAAGGCGTGCAGGCAGTGGAGGCATTTGCTATCTTCAAGAATTAGCTAGCCATGGGAGGACAGTCTCTTTGGAATCAAGGCCCTGAATGCCAGAGCATGGGAAATATGGAAATAAGAAAAATATGCTCGATATGTTTATGAACAATGCTCTCCTCCACTGGATAGGGACATGGGTGAGAAATAAATCTTTACTGGGTTAAGACCCTGAGATTCCCTGGCTAATCCACCTTGACTCAACTTCCTGCTAAGGGTGAAATCTGGGAACTCTGGCTCATGCTTCTTACAACATTACACCAAACCCAACTGTCTAAAATACACGCAAGACATAGTTTATTAAAACAGACATTGAAACATAAGAAATATTTAACTGAATGAAAACAATGGCCCTTCCAGCCCAATTCTGGGTTTCAGGATGTGTGAGGTACACTGTCACAATACAGAAAAATAGCTCAAGTCAGAGCTTTACCATAGTTCATAACTGCATTTAAAACAAAACAGAAACAAAAATCTTGCATTTGAATTTGGAAACCTGGTTATATTTTAAATGTACTATGATTGGGTTAGTAACCAGTTATGCAGATTTGTGAGCTGTAGTTTCATTTGTATAAATGTGAAAGACCCCCAGAATGTTCTGTGTTTCTAGGTCTTAGGGAGCAAGTTCCACTAACTTCAGGATTTTATGAACTTCCACCACACTGTCCTCTCCGCGGGCCTTCCCAGGTGGCAGAGGCCACATGGAGTTACTGCCTTCTTTTCCTGTCCCATTTGGCATTTAATATCTGTCTCTGAATATTGTATTTTAGACCTTTTCTATGCTGCACACAGCACTGTTGGTGACTTTCATGGGGGAACAAAATATCAGTGTATTGTTTCATGTTCCTTACTTTAAAATATGGTATTTTGTTGCCCTTAGTGACTGCATTAGCACATTCTCCTGACGGGTTTAGGACATAGTGCAACCAGGTGGAGAAGGGGGTTATTAATTAATGCAAAACTGAGTCCTTCCAGTTTTCGTTCCAACCCATCCACTTCTCTCAACTACCATTACTGTTACACTAGGCCAGCAACAGCCCAGAAACTGGACTCCAATCATCATCCTGGCCTGTGTGGTTATATTAAAATAAATCAGACTACACAGCTCCCTGCTTAAAACCTGCCAATGGCTTTTATTACACTTATACTTCAATCTCGGGTGAGATTCGGGTAAGAGCAAATGATCCCTGTCCTGCAAACCATCTTGTCTCATTGAAGGCTCATTGATTCCAAAAGGCCTGGAAAGGTCTGACTTCTGTCTCCACTCTCACCATCCCAAGGCAATCTGTGTCTCACAACCTGGCTGCCAATTCCTCACCTGCACTGCTCCATGCCATCTTTCTCTTGGAACCATTCTATTCCTGCAACCTGAAACTCTTTCCTCTCTCCTCTTCTGCTACCTCACTGCTACTCATCCTTCAACTCTGTTGTCACATCCTCCAGGAAGCAGTCCTTAAAGCTCAGCCCAGGTTAGTTTTCCTTGGAATACATTCCACCTGACCTTGACCTTCTGCTTTGCTAACATTTCTTGTTCAAATCCTGCCTTCTCTAGATGTAAGTTCCATGAGGGCAGGAACTCCTCTGTTATGTGCACTACTGTGTCCCCAGAACCCAGGAGGAGCCTGGCATAGAGAACATACTCTTTTATCTTTTTTTTTCTCCCTGGGTTCAGGTGATTCTCCTGCCTCAGCCTCTTGAGTAGCTGGGATTACAGGCACCTGCCGCCATGCCCAGCTAATTTTTGTATTTTTAGTAGAGATGGGGTTTCATCATGTTGGTCAGGCTGGTCTTGAACTCTTGACTTCAGGTGATCCATCCGCCTTGGCCTCCAAAAGTGTTGGGATTACAGGCGTGAGCCACGGCGCCCAGCCACTCTTTTATCTTTTTTTAAAAAATAAGTGAATAATTGAGCTTAAGAAGTTGTAGTCTCAGAGAACACTGGCAATCTTGCCCAAATTTAGCTTAATGTGTAACAATGCAAGTCATCAGGATTTATATGGCATGAAACGCCCAAGTTTTCAGTAATAAGTTACAGGTCAGAAATAGTTTAAACCAGTATGACCCAGTAATGCCATAGGCAAAGACAGTCACACTAAGTTTTATTTTACACACGTGCACTATTCTTTCAGTATACAAAACATGCCTGATCTTACAGGAGCACATTTATTAAAATGTATAAAATAGCCTTCTCCAAAAATGTTGAAAGGCTCATTTGCTTAATAGTGCCCATACATAAAAATCCATATGGTATTCTTCTTAAACAGTGAGGGAACAGTTTCAACGGTGTGGACTCTGGGGAATCAATAATAAATGTTCTTAGGAGCTTTTTTCTTCTGGTAAGTATGGTCTTTTTCCCACCACCTACCTCTTAAATTTCATCAAGGAAAGTTTGAATACTTTCTTTTTTAAAATCAAAGCCGATTTTGTATTATTTTGCCAATAATCACATTACATTTCAAGGAGGGTTGCTCAACTGCTGACCAGACACGCCAACGGGAAACCTGAGTGTGGCCTGACAGCAGGGCTCCTGATGGACGTGGGTCCCTGTGAAGGTGACAGCCTAGATCTAACCTAGCATCGCTTTCCAGATCAAAGGCGAGGAGCTGCAGGCAGACCATGGCAGTAAGTGTACGGCTGTGATGGTTGGAAGAAATCTGATTTACTGAATTGCTTGAGTGGAAAAATTTATTTTGAAATTTGAAATGAATCATCACAAACTCCATCAGCAAAGGAGTGCTTTGAAAACTCTCTCCAAAACCACATGAAAATAAGCAAAGCAAAATTCTTGGAAGCATTCTAGGGAATGAACGATATACCCATACCTTTCTCGAAAAGATTTCTTTCCAATAAGAAAAAGTGTGTTTGTGTTGCCTTGCCTAAAGTGAACACCGCTGATATATACCTGAGGTTCTCTCCAAAGATGGTGGAGGCAGAATTTTCTAGTAAAACTTCTTGTCTTTGTGACATCATCCATACAGGACCAAGGGGAAAATCAAACTACTCTAGCAAGTTTAGCCCCTGGTCAAACAAAACTCCTCTGAGGCTCTGGGTGTGGGTGGGTATCTGAGGGACAACTTCAGGCAGCCCTTGAATGGTGGGAAGAGGCCTGAAGGTGCCCTTCTGTTACAGCAGGGGCTCCTGGCTTTGACAGTGCCCTAGTTTGTCTCAAATTGGTGCCATGTTCCTATGCCTCTTTGGAGGTGGGGAGGATATACATCCTCCTAAATGACAATTAAGAGTGCAATAAGAACTCACTTGTACTTAGGACAGCAAATCAGCACACATAAACAAGTACTCCGGTCAGCTGACATATCCTGGTCCTCTGATGCTTACAATCTTTATCCCTGCCACCCACATCCCCACCAAAAACTCAACTCATACTCTCGCCAGGTCCTATGTGTTTCTCTACAGAGCAGTCTTAATCTTCTTCACAGGCAAATCTCATCACATAACTCTCCTACCTCCAACCCTTCCCTGAGAAAAAGTCCCGCCAACCAGGTGTTAGTGGTCAGATCCTCCCTCACTTCTTCGTCCCCTTTTCCAGCCCCTACCTCCTCTCTATGCTGTAGTCGTCTTGACTAGGGGTGGGTTGTCCACTACACGGAAGATGCTAGAAATGTGTAGAGATGTGTTTTGATTGATAGTTCCAGAAGGACAGGGAAGGGAGGAGAGGGAGTGTCTTAGTTCTTTTGGCCAACTATAACAAAAAATTATAAACTGCATGGCTTATAATCCCTGGAAATTTATTTCTTATAGTTCTGGAGCCTGAGAAGTCCAAGATCAAGGAAGTGGTGGATACGGTGTCAGGTGAGGATTCATTCCTCATAGGTAGCGTCTTCCAGCTACATTCCCACAAGGTGGAAGGGGTAAATGAACTCTCTAGGGTTCCTTTTATAGGGACACTAATCCCATTCCTGAGAGATCTACCCTCAAGACCCAATCACCTCCCAGAGGCCCTATGTTGTATACCATTACCTTACAGTTTGAAGTTGTGACATATGAATTGGGGGGAGGAGCATGAACAGTCAGATCACAGTAGGAGGTTACTGTTTTTCCAGCCCAGAGCAGGATTGCCCAGTGTCTTGAACATCTCACCAGAGGCTGACAAAAAAGAGTCCAGAGTCCAGGCACCCCCAGTCCCACTAAAGTACTTTCCATGCCTCGGCAGCTCAGGTCCTGCGCATCTGCTTGCTCCTGGCCAGGAATGTTCCTTCTCCCAACCATGCCCAGCATTTCCCTTGTCCCATGTGGCCACCCCCTACTCCTCTTTCAAGAATTTCAATATCACTTCCTGGAAGAAGACGCTCCCCAACTCATCAGACTTAAGTTGTATCCCTTTATTATATAAGCTCGGCTCACAGACCCCAGGAGTCAGTGCACTGGTAATTAAGCAATATGTATGAAATTCCTGACCATCAACTCTGACATTAGGTAAGCCTCCAGAGGGCAGGAGAGGCAGTGTCTGGCTTGCTGATGTCTATATTCATTCTGCCCTCAGAGAGCCTCTTACCTCATAGATATGCCACAATCTCAGCGAACAAAGGAGCTCCTTTCAGAACATCCTCTCCAAACACAATCCCATTCCTGGGTTTAACCTTCGCTAAGCTGTTCCCTGGAATCTCTGCCAGCAGTTTTCTTTCAATCCCTCACTTTACAAAACATGACAGGTTTATTTCCCAAATTTCTCTGATCATAAAGTTCTCCTAGATCTAAATTCTATACTGACTTTTCAGTGCTTAAACAGTTAAGTCCGAGTTTCTTTTATTTATTTATTTACTTATTTATTTTTGAGACAGAGTTTTGCTCTTGTTGGCCAGGCTGGAGTGCAGTGGCATGATCTTGGCTCACTGCAACCTCTGCCTCCCAGGTTCAAGTGATTCTCCTGCCTCAGCCTCCCAGGTAGCTGGGATTATAGGCCCTTGCCACCATGCCTGGCTAATTTTCGTATTTTTAGTAGAAATGGGGTTTTGTCATGCTGGCCAGGCTGGTCTCGAACTGACCGCAGGTGATTCACCCGCCTCAGCCTCCCAAAGTGCTGGGATTACAGGAGTGAGCCACCATGCCCAGCCACATCCCAGTTTCTTAACTACACACTCAAAGCCCTCTGTAATTCAGCTTTCACCTGCTGTCCTAAACTTCCCCATCTTCCACCCTTTAGGTACTCAGTTTTCCATGCCTTCCCTGAATTTCTCCACTTTGCTTTGCTCTTCCTTCTCCTGGATGTCATGGCTTAACTTAAATATTGCCTTAATATTTAATGGCTTAACTTAAATATCTGATATCTGATAACGTTTTATCTGTGGTTTACTTGAAACAGCTATTTTCTACCTTGTACTAGAGTTATTCATGTGCAAATCTGCTCTGGGTTGAATGTAGCCCCCAAAGTTCATGTGTAGAAATTTTGATCTCCAATGCAGTGGTGCTGAGGGTGATGAGCTGATAGGAGGTGTTTGGGTCATGGGGGCACCAACCTCATAAATGCATTAACAATGTCGTCACCGGCATGGCTTCCTTCCTCTCTCTACCCATATCCTTCCATCATGGGATGAAACATCAAGTAGGTCCTAACAAGAAGCCAGCATCCTGACCTGGGACTTCCCAGCCTCCAGAACCATGAGCCAGATAAATTTCTGTTCACTATAAATTACCCGATCTGTGGTACCCTTATAGCAGCACAAAATGGACTAAGACAAAATCTAATCTCCCTTTCCAGACTACAAACTCTTTGAAGATGAGACCGACATTGATGTATCTACTATCACCCTTGGACTCTAACATAGTGTCTTGAACAGAACAAGAATAAGGTTAATGAGCAATAATATAATGATTTTTTTCTCTGTACTAATAGTGAGAATTTAGAAATTAATTTTAAAGTATGTAGTTTGTTAGAGGAAGTCAATGAATGACCAAGGACACCAGTGTCCCTCTGCTGTTCTGATACACTTAATATTTGCAATTTACTTCACTTTCCACAGTTTCATTCCATAGGTTATTGTTTGCAACACAACTCAAAAAAAAAGCCCTATACTGAAGTCTCAATAAATACAATGAAATAATGACATTGATGATGATGGTGATTAAAAAAAAAAAAAAAAAGAGGAAAAAAAGCTTCCTATTGGCTGGCTGCCAGGTAATTTGCCACATTTGGAGGAATTAGATAAGGATAGCCATCTAATTTAAAATTCACTTGTTGTCTCTTAGATAAGTTGGCAACTGCTGGTAGTCTACCTCCTTTTAAACACAGCCCACATTAGGTGAACAAATGGATTTACATAATGGAATCTGGGTCAACTAGAGCAATTCCACCATAAACTACGAGGCACCAGCTGAAAGTATATGATCATAATTCAAGGATTAGAAAACCATTGTCTCCACTGCAGAAGGAGCACATTAGTTCCTTCTGGAGCAGGTAAGTAAATGACCATCTTGTAAAGCTTCTGAGAGTCAAAAGGCAAGCACTTCTGAGTTAGGAACACAATAGGATGTCTAGATCAGAAGTGGTAAGGGGTCTTCAGATAATACTTATGGCTAGTCCATGCTCTGTGCAGACTCTTCTTAAATACCAAAGCCTGGCTCAAGTACAGAGGACAATTGCTCAAATTTCTCTTATGCTCATCAGACATACTACTTCCCATCACTAGCCCTTCCTGCTACAATGATGGCTGAGTCTGTCACCAAATTATCACAGCTTCTGAAACAAAATCACATCCCAAATTCTTATAATTACACACTCATATTTACAAAACCATTTTAAAATATATCCACTGAGTAAAGATGAATCACAACAAAGGTTTCAAGTTAAAAGAAAATGATTTCACTAGAATGCCCTTTTTTGGGGTGGGGCTAGAAAGCATAAAATTGTATTTTCTGATTTAAAGACTTAGGGACCCTCAAAGGAAAAGGAGTTCTGATGAAATTGAAAGAATAAGTCATGTGGCATAAAAAATTGGCAGTACGTGCATTTTCTGTGTCAGTATTTAATAGGTTTAAGAGTATCAGTGAGGATGAATCATTTCTGAAGCATAAAACTCACTGACACAGAAACAAAGATGCTTGGAAACTTTATATTCTTGGTTCTTTGAACAATAAAGGGCCTGTCTAGTCAACATTTGCAGTAATTTTTCCCAGGGGGATTATTACTATTTGAGAGGGATGAAAGAGTAGCATTCTCATGATACATTTTTATTTTCTGAGAATAAAAATCTGTCTCTTTAGGAGGCCACGTTCTGGATGTATTAAGAAGTGTGGAAAAAAACATGAGATCTGCCACAGTTCTCAGACATCCTCTTCTAGCTGTAAAGACAAACACCAATCTGGAGAATTAGTTCTCAAACTCTAACTTAACAAAGAGTACACCAAGGACAGGACACACTTTCAGAAAGCTAGGAATGAGATTCAACACTTGTAAGATTTGAGTTATTCTGCAAATGGGTAGGGGAAGCTTGGAAATAGAAGCCCAAGTAATTAACAGAGAATTTCAAACCATGGACAAAAAGCATCAACATTTCATGATAGTACAGTGCTTTCCTTCAAGATCTCTGACTCAGTTTTCACAACCTGAGGTGGGAATTCCTAGTACTCACACTATGCAGTCAGCTGGAAAGAAAATGGGTTTTCAAAGCCAGAACTGATGAAACCTAACAGCTATCAACCTGGGACTAGCTCTCATGATGCTTTAGGTATGTTTTTCCCCTAAAATGTGTTCTTGTGATCTCTCGTTCTGCCAAACTGGAAAAAAAGTTGTGAACACACAGGCAGCAGAGCGGCTGCAAAGCTCCTTGCTGACAGGTGAAATCACACAGCACTTACCATGCTCCAGAGCTTTCATGGGAAACCAGAAGAGGATGAGGGAGTGGACCAAGGCGTTGATGCAGTGACCCCAGAAAACCTACGGGAAAAGAAACCAAGGGAGTCAGGAGCTGCCCAAAACGCTGGACCTCTGTGAAACTCTCAACAAACACCACATTGTGAAGGATCCTGGCCATGCGCTGCTGCATGGTTCCAGGAGTAGCATATTATTCTTGAATTTGAAAAAAAAAAACCCACAAAAATCAACTATTTATTAATTTTCACATACAAATGACTGGATTACCTCCACATCATATTACTTTAGTTGCAAAGACCTAAGCACCTGCTCTCATGTACGCAGACCAACACAATCTATCGACTTGTGAAAAATTCATTCTGATCAATTTTCTTTAGCATTGTAAGAGAGACAACAACATTTTACAAACACCCAGAAAAAGGGTATTAGGTCAAAATTGTTCAGAAGAGACTAAAACTGTGTCTCTTCTTAACGAACGGTGTCAGGGGCTGATGGGATGTCTTAAAAGCACTGACCACTTGTAAATTCTTACATGGCATTCTTACTCTTTTGTTTTACTGCTTCAAATTCCTCTCATTAATCTTTTCCTTTTATTTTTGGGATTTTTAGATAATATGCATATTTGAAAATTCTCTTTATTTCAATGCTTAAGAGGTGAGAAAAAAGAACACAAGGTTTAGTTTATTTTAAACTTTAGTTTCATTAATACATTGCCATCATTGTTTTAACCACTGTGATGATAGAACTATTAACTATTAAAGCCAGATTAAATTGATTCAAATATCTACAAGTTGTTGCTGGGAATTATCATATAGTTTGAGCCTAAGTAGTAGTGAGACAACAGAAAATAGTGGAAAATGTTATTATAAGACAATGGGATTTCCCCTGCTTTAAATGTTCATTTTGCACCATCACTGACCTGTCTACCTAAAAAAAAAAATTCTTCAAAGTACCTGCAGACAAGTTTCCAGGCATTCTCAGCTCTTACTTACTTCCCACCTTAAATGGCCTTTGAATTCAAATTCTG
The DNA here is from genome assembly GCA_004027715.1 of Plecturocebus donacophilus. Lineage (NCBI taxonomy): Eukaryota > Metazoa > Chordata > Mammalia > Primates > Pitheciidae > Plecturocebus > Plecturocebus donacophilus. The sequence continues at coordinate 13,684 of PVKP010016296.1, forward strand.
TAGAAAATGGACTGACGTAAATAGTGCAGTGAAAATGGATCCCATTTTCCCATTAGCGGAATCATAGTCAACAAGGATTGGTAAAATCCTCAGATCTCTTTGAATATGGGAGGTGGTATAAACAATAAGGAGCGCTTCTGTTTCTTCCCTGCCTCGGATGTGACCAGTGAGCCTCCCCAGAAAAAGGCGGCTGTGAGGGACGTTAGGAACATCAGGCTCAGAAGCAAGGCCCTGGGAGACTGTTCTCTCCTTGAGGCCTGGAGAAGTGACTCCCTGTGTCCTTCTCACTGACCGCCCAGGAACCACACATACAAATTGTGACCACCACCAGCACACAGTACTGGAGCTGAACTACGTGAGGGACCTCTGTCTATAAACTTCTGAATCCACCCTGCACAAAGACCTGAGGCAGAAACGAGGCTGTGCAGCCATGCTACACATCTCTCTTTTCTTTGGATGGGGTCACCCAAGCACTCTGCCACTTTCAGCCACAAATGGCATCTGTGTGGCAGACCCCTCTGCTGTCTGAGACTGCATGACACGTTTAACGCCCCACGCGGCTTCGGCAAGGGCTTGTCAGTATCACCTATATCTTTATTTTTTGAGATGGAATTTTGCTCTTGTTACCCAGGCTGGAGTGCAATGGCACGATTTTGGCTCACTGCTACCTCTACCTCCCGGGTTCAAGTGATTCTCCTGCCTCAGCCTCCCAAGTAGCTGGGACTACAGGCATGTGCTACCACGCCCGGCTAATTTTTTGTAATTTTTGGAGAGATAGGGTTTCTCTATGTTGGTCAGGCTGGTCTCGAATTCCTGACCTCAGCCTCCCAAAGGTCTGGGATTACAGGCATGAGCCACTGCACTCGGCAGCGCCCCCTTTTTTTGTCTCCTTTCTGATTCCCTGATCCAGAAAAACAAAACAAACCACCGCAACTCATGTGATCCCTGAGTTCGTACCAAGCCAATTTTACTCACTAGCTGAAGAAACATTTTATTTAAAATGACAAACCCAGCAACAGTTAGGTAAGCTCCCATCAGGCCTCCACATGGGGCTGCAGGACCATTCAAGGGAGGCCTCTGACGGCGGATCCTGAACCTGGGCTGTGGGGGCTGCTGCCCACACGGATGTCAGGGGCTGACAGGGAGAAGTAGAAAGGAGGCAACACACTGGGATCGCAGCCCACGCAGCATGAACCCGTTGCCTGAGAAGGCGTCTTGAAATCACGGGGCTTGTGAGTGGGTCACGTTCTCAGCGCTTCTCAAATGTTCTTTCTTAACCTTCAAATATCTCATAGGCAGATGACTAGAATCAAATAGCCACGCCTTTCTGAGGTGACAATTCTGAGATCACACCCTGTTTACCTTTGTGTTGAAGCCTTCGCCATTCTGGGTTATTTTGTACAGCTGGGGAAACCTGAGCATGCTCTCCTGAGTGCAAGACCTCTCGAAGATTCCCAGAGTGAAGGGCGGCAGAGCGGTGAAAATCTGCAGGGAGAACAATGAGCCATTAAGAGCAGCCCTTCCCATCCACAGGGCTGCAGCGCTCCCTTCTACCAAATGATGACTTCATTTCCAATCAAGTCCCAACCTGAGATTCCATGATTCACAACTCCCCAGACACCCTCCAAACAAAGGAAATCAACATAAGACCATTTTTACATTAATCACTATAAAATGAATGTCCTGAACACTAAAAACATCATAAATTACCTGATTAGCCAAGATTTCTTGTTAAATTAGCAACTACCATCCTTTGTAAAATGAGGACTGATGTGAAATCATGCCACAGTTAGCTTTGTGAAGTATTGCTTTGTTTTCCGTCGCACTAGCTGAGGTACAATTTACAACTCTCCATCCTGACATTATACTCAAATTTCAGGAAGCATAATGTACTTCACCCATTTATTCACTCAACAGACATTTACAATAAATGAATTATGGGCTAGATACTGTGATAAGCACCAGGCATGGAGAGATTTACAAACAGAAGAAGAAAGAAGGAAAGGAAGCTGGTCCCTAACCTCCAGGAATGCCATCTACTGCAACAGTGGGGGAGGGGAGTGGGGCAGCAGGTATAGAGATAAATCTCTAAAATGCAGGGCTCTGCAAAGCTATTAATACCTGTGGGGGAGAGGATGCAGAAGGAGAAGGGAGAGTCACCACAGGATTCTTGCACCAAAGAGTATCTGACCTGCAAGGTATTGGACCATCAAGATTTGGCAACATGACAGGGATGAGGGCAAGGAAGCATTCCCATGAGAGATGCACTCCTTACAAAGCTCTGAGCTATGAGCATGCCTGTTTGAGGGGATTGAACAAAGTTTACCGGAGGCCACTGAGCTCCTGTACGCAGCCCCAGCAGACCTCACCAAATCAGAATGGTCATTACCTCTGCTAAGAGCTGGGTCATCAAACTAAACTCTGAAACAGGCCAGTTTTCCAAAAAACAGGAAATTCACAGCAACCAGTTTACCTGGGTCCCAGAAAGGGCCCAGTTTACCTGAGACAGCAGGATACGGAAGTCCCCTCTGTTTTAATTCTGTAAGGAAAGTCACTTTGAAACAACCAGTCACTTTTTGGAGCATCTGATCTGCAAGATACTGGACGAACAGGATTTGGCAAGATGACAAATCCTTGTTTGTTCTGCTTCTGTTTCTTTAGCCTCTTTCTGCCTATGAAACTGGCCTCCTCTGCTCAGCTCATTAGAGTGCTCATTCAGTTTCATGGAATGAGATGTTACACAATTTCAGAATGGCTAATACAAGCCAATCCAATCTTTAAGTTGTTTTAATTTTGTCTTTTGATGAGGAACCTTCTAAGATTCACAGGATGGTGGCTGGCTGAGGGTGCGGTGTCAGGCAAGGAAGGGAAGGAGATCAAACAATCTCCAGTGACAGTGAGTTCTTAGGCAGACAGTGCCTTGCAAGACTCTGACTTTCACCTGTACTCAGATTTGTGTATTAGAAAGATAAAGCAGGAGCTGAAGAAGATGCTTGGAAGAAACGTCATTTTAACGCAAGACATGTTGGCCCTGAGGGTCCTTCTCCTGCTTGGTTCTGGGCATGGTTTACAGAGCCTGGGTCACTTGCTGCTGAGCGTCAGTGTCCCTCAAATCCCCACCCACAAACCCAGCAAGCTCTCAGGCCTGTGGGAATTGGGCGTGTGTCTCTAAGAGAATTCTGAACTCACACTAGCTATTTGGAGATGGAGTATGTGGCCAGAGCAAGTTGTTCCCACATCTCTTGGGAGCAAGAAATCAGGTGTGTGGTGAGTAGAGCCAGTGAAACTCTCACGCTCTTCCTTCAGCCCACAGCAGAATGGAAGGCAGACTGGGATTTCAATGGGCTGCAAAGACTTCAGGGAGAAATCCACAGGAGACTTGTTGCACTCACTTCCCTCACAACAACAAAAGTTGTCTGTTTTATGGCTGTACAGAGCTTTCCAGAAGCCAGACGCTCTGTACACTTTCTTAGTACCTCCCCTTGCCTCCACTGCTCGGCATCAATGTGTACATGTGATGTCGTGCCTACTGTTTCCACTGCAGTCTTTTAAAAAAAAAAAAAAAAACTTGAGCTTTTCCTGCTACGCATCTTCAAATTCTCCCCTGCCCTTCCTTACCATGCTATAATGAAGCCCAGCAAGCCTACGTATTTTCTACTCTGCCTATAGCATAACACACACACACACACACACACACACACACACACACACACACACACACACACAGAGGCTAGGGATCATAACTTGTTTCATAAAATGTTGACAATGGCCAGTTGTGGTGGCTTCTGCCTGCAATCCTAGCACTTTGGGAGGCCAACACAGGAGTTCGAGACCAGCTTGTGCAACACAGTGAGTCCCCATCTAAACTGAAGAAAATAAAAAAATTAGTGGATGTGGTAGTATGTGCCTGTAGTCCCAGCTACTTGGAAAGTTGTGGCAAGAGGACTGCTCCAGCCCAGAAGGTTGAGGCTGCAGTCAGCTATGATTGCAACATTGCATTCCAGCCTGGGCAACAGAGTGAGACCATGTCCCCTGCCAACCAAAAACGTAGACATTATTCACATTTTTCTTCATCATGCTTTTCTTGCTGAACAATACATTACAGAAAGCCCTCCAAATCCCTTGGCTTTGAGGCTAATGCAGTCTTTTAATGCTCACATCATAATTCATAGTATGGATGCACCATATTTTTTTAGCCATTCACCCACTGACAGGCATTCATTTTCTTTCCAGTTCTTTGTTACCACAAACATTATGTAATACATATCTATAATATGTTATAACATATGCACTTTTTCTTTTATCTCTATGGGAAGAAGGCCCAGCAGTAGAGTTGTTGGGTAAAAGGATACATACATTTTTAATTTTACTAGATTCTGCCTTTCAAAGCATTTTGAAAGCATTTTCCTCTCCCATTGCAAAAGAAAATCATAGCCTTTTCCCTATTTCCCTATCAGCAATGGTTGTTACATTGGTCTTTTAATGTTCTTCAGTCTTAAAAATTAAAGACGTTACTTCTTAATTTAAAAAGTTGCATTTCCCCAACTACAATGAGTTTGAGCATGTTTTCACACATTTGTTGGCTCTCTGGATTTGCAATTCTGTGAAATGTCTACTCATGTCTTTTGTCCACTTTCTATCCATGGTTTACCCTCTTTTTGAAGAGTTCTTTGAGTAGAACAGATATCACCTCTGTCATTCTGTTATGAAATTTCATGCAAATGGACTCTTTGTCTATCGGTTTTTTAAATGGGTTCTTTTGCCGTATAAAAGCTTTTAACATTTAAATGGTCGAGAAACACTTCTGCGTGTTCAACTGTGATTACAGAAGTTTCCCCTCCGTGAAAATTACACGTTTTCGGAAGTGTCTTGTAGGATTTTACTATTTTATTTTCACGTTTAAGTCTTTAATACATCTGGAATTAATTTTTCTTTATAGGAGTCCATTTTTTTTCCAGATAAAGAGCCAGTTGTGAGAACATAATTAATTAGGCCAAACTTTCCCCACTACATTGAAAGATCATCTTTAAGGCTTATCAAATTCTCATGTATTACACATCTAGAATCTCGAACGAGAATGTAGTTCTAGAATCTCCAACTTATTTGTCAATAACAGTGACTTGGTTATGGTGGCTTCATAGTATAGTCTGATATTTAGCAAAAATAAGTCTCCTTTTATGATCTTTTTGAGCATGCTTTACATATTTATTCACAGATACTTGGAAATTTCATTTATAATTTAATATAACTTTATTCAACTTCCCCCTTTCTTCCCAAAACATTCACTTGTTGGGGTTGAGTCTCTGTAGAATCACATATATTTATATATTAATTTTAGAAGAATTGAATCTTTTATGATACTAAGTCTTCTCACACAAGAAAATAGTATGCTTTTCCATTTGTTCAGTAACACTTTTTTAAAAAAATGTAGGTACTGTAAACATTTTTCCAATGCAATGTATAATTTTAATTGCTTTTTTGAGAGAATTATTGCTTCCTTTGCATTTCTAGGTGTCCATTGCTAGAGCAAAAAAAAGAAAAAAAGCTATTTATTGCTAGGCTAGAAAAAGGCTATTGACTTTTAAAATATATTTATTATTTATCTGGTCAATTTATCAAATTCTCTTATAATTCTAGTATTTGTCTACTGGTATTTTTTTGTTTTCTAGATAAACAATCATATATGAATATATTTACATTATCATATTTCTGTGAGCATATTTGTGTAAGTACAGAAATTGTTCACTGTTTTCTCAATATTTGCAATCTTCTTTGCAGTTGCCGAAAAATAGAAAGCAATGATAAATTATATAGTGATGGCAGGCATTTTGATTAATTTCTTATTTGAAACGAAATCATTTCAGAATTTTATCATTTTGCTACTGGTTTTTGTAAAGAGTGTGAATTCTGGTTAAATGGCTTTTTTCTATTTCTATTTTATTTAGAGTTCTTACTTTGGGAATGGCAGCTGAATTGCCTCAAATACTGTTGTAGCATGTCCTGAGGAGATCGTGTTTTTCTTATTTTATTGATATAGTGATATTTAGAAAGATGTTTAATTCTGAGCCTCCTGTAATCCTAAAATAAATCTTACTTTGTCATATACTTTTTCTTTTCATATATTATTGAACTCCATTTGCAATATTTATTTAGAATTTATTGTATTTATGTTTTTAAGTGACACTGGCCCAGTTTTCTTCTTCAAATGATGCTGGCTTGATAACAGGATTCATTTCTACAACAGGTTAAATAATATTAGCGTATTCTCTGCACTATAACAGACATAAAATTTAGTTGAAATCCATCTGATCCTAGTAGCATTGGTCCCTGGTGGTTTTTTCTGTCTCCTTCTACCCATAAAACAAAATGATATAGAAATTTGACCATGGATATAATGAGTATCTCCTGGGACAGCATTCATTCATCTTTTAGGAAGATACAAGAGTTTCAAACCTGTTTGTTGTTGTTTTTGTGACAGAGCCTTGCTCTGTCTCCCAGGCTGGAGTGCAGTGGTGTGATCTCAGCTCCTGGCAACCTCTGCCTCCCGGAGCAATTCTCCTGTCTCAGCCTCCCAAGTAGCTGGGACTACAGGCGCACACTACCGCACCCAGCTAATTTTTGTGTTTTTAGTAGATACGAGGTTTTACCATGTTGGCCAGGCTGGTCTCAAACTCCTAACTTCAGGTGATCCACCTGCCTCGCCCTCCCTGAGTGCTGGGATTACAGGCATGAGCCAACATGCCCAGCCTCAAGCCTATTTTAATGCTATTAACTTGTTATGAGAATTAGTTTGGGAAACAAGGACTTGCTACTTTAGCTGGCTGGTGAAATCAAACAGAGAGTAAATTTAGAAGAAAAAGGAGAGAAATACTGCTTAAAGAATACGACAGGGGAGAACCCAGCCCAGAGGAGGAGGATTGCCAGCAAATGCCTTCCACATCACAAACGTTCTCTTGCAGGGGGTCTCTAGAATGATTCTGGACTGAAAAAATTGCTAAATAGGGCATTATTGGAGCAAGAATGACAAAACTGGAATATGGATTAAGATAATTAGGTAACAGTATTCAATCCATGTTAAATGTTTCAGATTTGATCATTACACTTTGGTTACATAAGAGGAAGATCTTGCTACTATTGACTGAAGTATTAAACAGTAAAGGGGCATGATGTTTGTAATACTCTGCTAGGTCAGAAATAAATGCATTCACTTGTATGTGCATGAGTGTAGGCAAGTGTGCATGTGTGCAAGTATGGAGAAAGAGAATGCATTCGGGGGAAAATGCTAATAAATGTTCGATTTGGATGAAAGGCAAATAGCGGTTCTTTGTACCCTTTTGTAACTTTTCTCTAAATTTCTATACAAATGTCACCAAAACAATTTCCATGGGGGCAAATCTCCATGTTCCCAAAAGGTTTGGCCCCTCCAGTATGAGCAAGTCTGGAGGCCAGGGGCGCTTTTGAGTTCACTTGGCAATTCCTTGACCATTCCAACCAAACTGCCAGCACTCACCAGCAGCCTACCTCAATGCCTGGTAACCTAAGCCCTTTCACCTTGAATTACACTTTTCTTTTTTTCTGTTTCTTTTTTTTTTTTTTTTTTTGAGATGGAGTCTTGCTCTGTCACCCAGGCTGGAATGCAGTGGTGCAATCTTGGCTTGCTGTAACCTCCACCTCCTGGGTTCAAGCAATTCTTCTGCCTCAGTCTCCTAGGTAGCTGGAACTACAGGTGTGCACCACCACTCCCAGCTGATTTTTGTATTTTTAGTAGAGATGGAGTTCCACCATGTTGGCCAGGATGGTCTTGATCTCTTGACCTCATGATCTGCCTTGGCTTCCCAAAGTGTTGGGATTATAGGCATGAGCTACCATATCAGGCTGAAATACACTTTTCTATCACAATGTACTCTCTCTATAGTTTGAGGGGCAAAAAGACTGCATAGAATATATTCCCAACCGTAGGAATGTGTATAACAATAACTAGAAAAGTTGGCGGCTCATGCCTGCAATCCTACCACTTTGGGAGGTAAAGGTGGGAGGAATGCTTGAGCCCAGGAGTTTGAGACCACCCTGGGCAACATAGCAAGACCCTGTTTCCACAAAATTTTTTTTTTTTTAAATTAGCTGAATGTGGTGACACTTGCCTGTGGTCCCATCTATTAAGGAGGCTGAGGTGGGAGGATTGCTTGAGCCAAGGAGGTCAAGTCTACAGTGAGCAGCGATGGTGCCACTGTGCTCCAGCCTGGGTGACAAAGGAAGACCCGGTCTCAAAAAAAGAAAGAAAGGAAGAGAAAGAAAGGAAAGAGGAAAGAAAGAAAGAGAAAGAAAGAAAGAAAGAAAGAAAGAAAGAAAGAAAGAAAGAAAGAAAGAAAGAAAGAAAGAAAGAAAGAAAGAAAGAAAGAAAGAAAGGAAGGAAGGAAGGAAGGAAGGAAGGAAGAAAAAAGAAAGGAAGGAAGGAAGGAAGGAAGGAAGGAAAGAAAGAAAGAAATGAAAGAAAGAAAAGAAAGAAAGAAAGGAAGGAGGAAAGAAAGGAAGGAAGAAAGAAGAAAGAAAGAAAAAGAGAAAGAAAGAAAGGCAAAAATTGCAATATCTCTGAGATATTCTTAATCTCCAGTAGTGCTCAGGAATCCTCAGTTTTCAAATAAACCCTGGTTATTCTCCTGCAAATGGTCTGTGGGCCTTATTTTGACCAACACTGCCCTCTAGCCTGTCAGCATCTTACGCATAGTAGGCACTCAACAAAATCTGTTGAATTAATTTGAATTGGCCAAGACTGCAGGGAGCTAAGAAAAGAATCCAGCCCTCATGCCCTGAGCATGGAAATCGGGCTAAAACCCACTCATGCTAGAAGCAGGTGATATATATACACCTGTCCTTGGCTCTGCAACAGAATCTCCTAGGTCTCAGTATTTTGTTTATATCATAGGGATGTGACATGTGCTTGTGTGAAGTGTCAACTCTATGACGCCTGACCCTTTCATGCACTGAATAATCGTGCGGCATTCTGCATATTTCCCCCCAAAAATTGCATAACTTTAACCTGCTCAAAATAGTTTCAGGTCCTGCAGCGTTAGCAACCTCTGGCCTCCCCTTAGTACACAAAGGGAAGGCCCTGGAGCCCCTAGCCATGGGTAGGTGGTCAGAGTAGTCTTTCTAGCACAGGAGAGAAATGGACATCAACTCTGTCCTGTTCTTACCACTCCTTATCTTTGTCTTTCAGGGCATCAGTATCAGCAAGAAGTGTGCTAGTACACTTTGCAGCAAGTTAACATAGTTACTGACTCATCAACACAATTTAAACTCAAGATCCAGACCCAGTCCTCCTTGGACGTGTCTGAATCCACACATCTGACCCTCTTAATCTGCAAGCTACACAGGACTGGCGCAAACTACTGCATTCAGCATTTTACACCAGCCCCCGGCACTGAGGTTATTCAATAAACGGGGATGAAAGCACAGAAGACTTAAATATCTAGCCATGAATGGATATGTACACTAAATATTTACAGCACCACAGGTTTTATTATTGTACGTCTGGTAAGTTCCATTTATATATATCTACGATGGCTGCTTCAGAATGTAAATTCCCACAGAGCAGAGTTTGGGTACAAGAGAAGTGAGTGAACAATTCAAAAAGTGGGTCATTCTAGGGTCTCTAGAACACTCGGCTACAAGCCACTTAGTTCTTCCTGCCAGTGAAACAAAAAGCAAAGAAGCTAAGCAGCTACTGAGTCATTTTAGCAAGAGTTTATATTTATTTCTAGCTTCTGAATTCATCAGAGTAATAAAAAAGGAACTTGAAAATCATAAAAAATACCAGATGAGCTGATTACCATCCTCCATGGTAGCTGGAAGTCAGAATTCATTATTTTAGCTCTAACTGCAGAAGAAAATGTTCTTCCACAAGGACAGAGACCCTTTCAGGAAGGACAGAAGGGACATCAGATCACACACTGTGTATTCGTATCTATGTTTAAGAATTCAGAACCAAAATAATGAAGTGGAATGAGTTTAGATGAAGTTCAGAAATTTTTACTTGAGCCAAAAACAAGAAAATGTTGCACAGGCATTCAGTAAGGGGGTAACAAGGGTCTATTATCAAGATATATGGGTTAATAATTTCATGAGGTTATTCAAGAATGATCTGCTATGATTGAAACCATGTGTGGAGAGTTTGGGCTTCTGCAGGATGTTTCACAGCAACAAAGGGCCCAAAGATGTATTTGTGCTGCCTGCTAAGTATACAGATGATTGACTTAGATACACTTCCCAGACATAAACAGTGAAGGAATGTCACTGAAGTTCTGCATGCTATCAGATAGAGATGAAGAATGCTTACCACATTGTACAGGCCGATGCACCAACGTTCAAATAAAATCTGCCCAGAAAATCCATTAACAAAGGCGAACCAAAGCTGAAAGAGAAGAAAGTTCATGAGGTTTTACATCAATATTGACCTACATGTTTCCATTCACTGAAGAAGTCGCAAGAATGTGGACCACCAGCTGGACACAGCTGCTAAGAAATCAGGAGCCACAGGACTGCAGCAGTTGTTCTTTTATGAAACACAGATTCCCGATATCACAGATACCCATATTGTAAGGAAATTTTATATTTAAGGCATACATCTGTTTTAAGAGATAATATGCCCATGTTCATTGAAAAATTATTTATATTTAGTTTGTATTTAATAGGTTTGGTGTCAAAACTTTCTCATGGACTGGAGGAGTCTCGACTTCACATTCTTGTTTTTCTCTAAAGTTGATTTGAGAAATACAATTTGTCTTTGTAGGACTTTCAAACAGATATAAATCATGAATAAAAAAACAACAACAGAAACTCCTCTGTTGGTCATGTGTGTTCTGAGTTCATAAAATATTGACCCTCCTTAATCAGATGTCTACCACCTTGGCCAAGGTCAAAACACAGTAATATAAAAGAAACATTCTCAAATCATTTATTGAAGTAATGAGAGATGTATGAATAAATAAACAAAATGTGGACTGTTACTCATGCCTTCAAGCAGTCTATGATTCTAACTGATTATGCAAGACACAAAAACAACTACAGAGCCAAGTGCCAGGATATAATTAGTGTGCACGGCAAGGGATAAAACACTGTCAGAGGCCGGGTGCGGTGGCTCCCGCCTGTACTCCCAGCACTCTGGAAAGTCAAGGCGGGTGGATCACTCGAGGTCAGGAGTTCGAGAGCAGCCTGGCCAACATGGTGAAACCCCGTCTCTACTAAAAATACAAAAATTAGCCGGGTGTGGTGGCACATGCCTGTAATCCCAGCTACTCAGGAGGCTGAGGCAGGAAAATCGCTTGAACCCAGGATGCAGAGGTTGCAGTGAGCCAAGATCGTGCCACTGCACTCCAGCCTGGGTGATGAGAGAGAGACACTGTCTCAAAAAAAACATAAAAACCAAACAACAACAACAAGAAAAAAGCACAGTCAGAGAAGGAAAGATCACCCAAATGTAATCGGAAGACACAGAGGCAGTAGGACTGGGGTGGAAGAGGGCCGAGCCACCGGGAGGAGAGAAATCTGACTTAGAAGGAAGCAAACATGAAAATATGGAATACAAAAAGTTGCTGCTGAAAATTCAGCTACATTTCTATGAGATGTGATTCCAATGATTGAGGGCAGACGTTAGAGTCTCTCCTACCAATCACAGCGTTGACTTAGCGGTGTCGTATCATCACAGACTGAGACCGTTGCTGTGTGGAACCCAGCTGGCAACACAGAACAGACATCGCGATGACCAGAGTTGAGGTCAGCCCTGATATTGAAATTTTACTGAGGCAGATTTTTCAAAATCAATTTCTTGACTCCACCATACCAAGTTTCTTGAAGCAGGAATTGTTCCCTATGCTGCTCTGTGCACTACTGTATCCAGTTTGATACTCGGTACAAACTAAGCCTAAGTGAGATCAAATTAATGGCCTCAATTCAAGTGCTAGATAAAGTTTTCCTTAAATACAGCTTTCACCTTGTCATTCCCCTGTTCAGAAAACTACTAGGGCTCCTTCCTAAATCCAAGATAACCTTGCTGACTTTCAAAAATCCTTCCACACTTCTATTCTTAATTTTTTTTCCTTTAAAACTTTTTATTTTATTGCAAGTTGACCTGTATGTATTTATGAGGTAGAAAGTGATATTAAAGTTTCTGAATACAGTGTAGAATAATTAAGTCAAGCTAACCAACCTATCACCTCAAATACTTATTTTGGGGGGTGAGAATATTTGAAATTTACTCTTTGCAACTTTGAAATGTACAATGGACTATTCATTACATTCACCACACTGCACAATAGATCTCGAAAAACTCCACACAACTTATGTCTCCTGTGTGAGACTTTGTACCCTTTGACCATGACCCCCATTCCCTCCATCCTCTGCCATCACAATTCTATGTAGGATTTGATGCTCTCTCTGCTAGTCACTCAATTTCAACTATTCTCCCAAGAGGTCTGGCTGTTCTCAGTGAAGAAATATTGATAAAGAACTAAGAACCAGAGATTCATGCTGTGTTCTGTGCTTGGAAAATTCCCACAACATTTATTCACGTATCAGCCAACCCTAAAACCACAATTTCAACCCCACTCTGTCCCTACCACTGGAGGTCTTGGCAGTCACTACTTCAATCACACTTTTAATGCAAGGAGAACCTGGATCCACATCAGATTCAAACACATTAGTAAATTGTTTCAAGGGTTTTAAGTTAATTTTCCTAAGACTGTGCTATAATTCTGAGTTCTCCTATTCAAACCATTGAGCAAAAAGATATCTAGTGAGTATTTTATTGTACTGCAAAATTCAGTTAATGTGTTGTCTCATTGAAGGTATTAGTGATATTTCTACTGCTCTGCCCTCCCTCACATCAACTGAAAATAGCAAAAATAATTAAAAATAGAAAAGAGGCTGCACACAGTGACTCATGCCTGCAATCCCAGCACTTTGGGAGGAGGATCACTTGAGCCCAGGAGTTCAAGACCAGCCTGAGCAACACAGTGAGGCCCATCTCTACAAAAAATAAAAAATTAGCTAGGTGT
>PVKP010016296.1:26835-48566 GCA_004027715.1 Plecturocebus donacophilus
AAAAAAAAAAAAAAAAAAAAAAAAAAAAAAAAAGCATACACACAGTGAAACTATGAGTAGCTTTAATTAAAACTACAATAGGATATAATAGATTCAAATATATATGATCAGATTAGGTCAAATCAAGGGAGAATGCCCACAGCAGACAGAACCTACAAATTAAACCAAGTAAAAAAAGTTTTCAAAGAAATAGTGAAACAATGCAAGAAACCAGCTCTTATTTAAACGATGAAATACACAGGTTGGGGCAAGCAGTGGCAGAGGTTGAATCCTGGATCGATTCAACACGGCAGGCAAATTGAAGTTGAAGAGCAAATGCTCTTTCTCTCCTTTTTTCCAAGAATCAAGAAGGGAGGACAGCAGGGCACCACAGATAGTATAAATGACAATCAACTTGGCAGATACTGATCAAGTTCAAGGTGAACTGAAAAGAAAAAATATGCAGAATAATCCAACAGAAACCTATGACATACAGAAATTTCCTGTGAGGCACACAGGCGTCCTCTCCCAAGGGAAGGAAACAAGAGCAAGGGAGGAGCTTATGATTGTAAAGTGATAGGAGAGCAGAGTACAAAGTGCTCAAAGACAATTTGGAATCCCCTTTCCCCTAGACATCTTCCAAAAATATTATAGAGAAAACAAGAGGACATGACAAATGTACACGAAATAATCTTTCCAGGAGAACAAGGCAGAAGAAAATCTCAAACATTCTTGGTGAGACTAAAAGAGCTAATGAAAATGTGTATTTTCTTTGCATCAAGAGTTACAACAAGATGTCTAATATAACAAAGAAAGAGACAAATAGGAAGAGGTGAGTGTTACAAACTGAAGCTACCTAGAGAGAAATATGAAAGCCAGAATTGACACTGCTGGCTAGGCGCAGTAGCTCATGACTATAATCCCAGCACTTTGGGAGGCTGAGGCAGATGAATCACCTGAGGTCAGGAGTTTGAGATCAGCCTGGTCCAACATGGTAAAACCCTGTGTCTACTAAAAATACAAAAAATTAGCCAGACGTGGTGGTGCATGCCTGTAATCCCAGCTCCTTGGAAGGCTGAGGCAGGAGAATCACTTGAATCTGGTAGGCGGAGGTTGCAGTGAGCTGAGATTGAATCACTGCACTCTAGCCTGGGCAATAGAACAAAACCCTATCTCAAAAAAAAAAAAAAAAAGAATTGACACTGCTAAAACCACACATAGAGATAGGTAGTGAAACCTGAGAAAACAATTCTCAGCAACTGTCAAAGGTTAATAAAGATTTTTAAGAGAAATGGATAGAGTTAGAAGTCTTTAAAGATAACAAAAAAAAAATTCAAAAATATGTAATTAAAAAAAGAGGAAAATAGAATTAAAAAAAACATGTTCAAAGATATAAAAGAATAAAATTTTCTGAAATACTCTAATCAGCCAATAGAGAGGAGATCCTTTGTCCTAGGAAACAAAACAAGCAATAGACACAGAAAGATCAATACCCACATGTGTCCTGCTATAGGAATTAATGAGTTTTAAAATTTTGTAAGATCAATTCTTCAGTATATTCAGATAGAAAAAGTAGCAAAGAGAAAAAAATCAAGGAGGCTTCCTATTTCTCTCTAGCAGTATACAATACCAGAAGAGTAGAAGATGTTTACATTTTCCCTACATTTAGGGAAGTAAAGTGTAATAGGAATTTTAGTAAAAGATAGAAATCCAAGGAAACATTAAAAGCTGAAAACTAACGTAAAATATGACAGAAATAATATTAAACACGTGTGTTATATTAACAATAAAAAATAAAACCTCAGGTGGATAAAAAAATAAAATCCAAAATATATACTACATATAAGAGAAACATGTAAAATAAACATAAAAAAGACACTCTCCTCAAAAAAGATCAAATTCTTAGCCTGAATTTACAAAGCCCAACACAATCAGGCCCCCACCTATCTTTCTGACACTATATCTCCTCCAGTCAGCTGCAATGGTCTTCTGTTGATTCCCTGCACCAAGTACAGACCCAGCTTTATTATTTTGCACCTCAATATCAGCAATTATGTCAACAGCATTTGTTTAATAAGTCAACTTTATCCCACTTGTTTGAAATGTCCCTTATCACATGATAAATTACCATAGTATTTGGAAAAGAATATGTGGTATTTCAGTCTCTATATACTCAAATGAATTTCAGATGCTTAGAATATTTAAGCACAAAAAACAAAACTCTGAAAGCATTAGAAGAAAACATGAAAAATATTTTTTTGCTGTATGTGAAAAATGACTTTCCATAAAACATTAAGCTTAGAACTGATGGATAAATTTGAAACTAATTAATTTCTATAGAGAAAAATATTTAAAAAGTTGAAAGAAAACTAATACTAAATAAGTAGTAAAAACATATTTGGAATATCTATGAAAACAAAGGTTTATTTCTTCAATATATAAAGAGTTCTTACAACTCAAAAAGAAAACAACCTACAAGCTGCTAGAAAAATGGGCAAAGAGTATATGCAATGTGATCCTAGGGGGAAAAAGGCTTAGAAACATAGGAAATCTGGTTTTAATTAAACACGTAAACAAATCGATATAATTTTTTTTATCAGATGGGTAAAAATATAAAAGTTTGGTAAACTGGGGAAATAACACTGTAATACCCAGCTGGTAATGTAGCATTGTCTATAAACATGTTTAGTTTAGTTTTCCTTTGAACAAGTGATTCCACTTGTAGGGACATACTCTAAATTATATCTTATCAATGTAATCACATAATATTCAACACAAAAATATAATGATATGGTATTATTTGGAAAACAATGCCACACCCTTATACATGGAGAACAAAAAATTAGAACTTGCATGTATATTGATAGCTGGTTAAAGAAATTGTGGCTCATCCTGTAATAAACTCTATGTAATTTTAAAAAAAGATTTAATTTTAAACATAAGTTCACATGTACTGCAATACAAGAATCTCACAGATACATTATGAAAATGAAAAAATAAGGGTAGTATTGAATGGCCATGACTGTGCAGAACAGATGTACATACTCGTATATGCATGGCAACATGAGAGATCATTAATATTCATCATCTTTAGGTGAAATAAGTGTTCTCTGTGGAGAAGAGGGGCACTTGCTTACACTTCTTCTACTGTTTTAAACTTTTAAAACATATTCACGTTTTATTTACATAACTGCTTCAAGCTATAATTCTGAACTAGGGGTGATTTTGCCTCTGAGGAGACATCTGACGATATCTGGAAATTTTTTATTGTCACACCCTGTGGGAGGGACCTCCTGGCACTGAGTGGGCCAAAGATGCTGCTAAAACGTCCTACGAGGCTCGGAAGAGCTCTGACAGCAAAAAATTATATAGTCCAAAATGTCAGTGTTGCCACTGCTGAGAAACCCTGGATTGTTGAGAAACCCTGGATTAAAGAAATAAGTTTATGTGGTCAACCTGATACAAACTTAGAAACCTTGCTTGTATCAGATGTTTGTTACCAACAAAATGATAACATGTGGCTGGTTGCATGAAGCCATGATTCTGCTTGTATGTATGGGGGCTCAGGTTTAGAAAGCTTTACTCCTTTTTGAATAAAAACGGATATGAATCTGTTACCTTCACAAATTCGGAACCTGAAAACAAACACATAACTTTATAAACTATTAATGAGAAATTATTTTAAAGACTGAGTAAATTTGGTATAACCAAAGTAGGCAAGTTGTTGAAAACATACAAGGGGATAAAAATCTTAAGAAATTCAGCATCTCTTTCCGTGAACTGACCTTGTTGACATTAACATGTTCCAAGCAATATGGAGCCATGTAAAAAGTTTCATTCTTCATTTCATTTAAGATTGTTGATTAGCTGAATGTTGGAAGATTTCCTCTAAGCAGCCAGTGTTCTGACTCTGTCCAAGTTGGCACTGGATTAGCCACATGTTTCTTCAAAGACTTTTGATATGTTTGTACTAATTTTTATCAGTTGCAGGTGCTGTAGCTTTTTGAGAAGTATAAACAAACTTATTCTCAACATTTCCAATTCAATTTCAATCTGCATTCAAATAATCATCATTAGATGATTGGACCTGTTTATTTCACTGAAACTATTTACTTGGCAGAAAAAAAAACTAAAACCAACATATACAAAACAAACAAACAAACAAACACTTCTTAATTTTAAAATCCATGAGCTGGTTTTCTCTTACGTTGAAACACTCAAACTTGATTTCATTTTGGCAAAATTTCCATAGGTGAAATGGGAAAGGTATGAGAATGCAGTGTGTTTTTAAATATTTACACAAATGTACTTAGTTTTTATTTTATTTATTCACGAGACAGATACATGACGGCTCTGTGACACTTTATAAAATCAGACTTTCACACTAGTTAGTCATATACAAATGTTAATTCATACAGAAAAAAGACAGCACCACCCAATTCCTAAACATAAATGTCATTTTTGGTGGGCCACAAGTTCCCAGCTGTGTACACCAAACACAGAGCCCTCAGTGCAAACAGACGGTCTGCCCCTCAGCTGACGTGCAGCTACTTGGATGGTGGCTTGCTTATAGCCACTAAATTTTACTCTTGGATTAACGGGAAAAAAGATTCCTCTGCCTTTACTTTCTTGTTAACTAGGAATGCCGTTAAATGAATATAGTCAAAGCACAGAAAGCCAGATCCCAGCAGGATGGCCTCAGACTTGGTGAGTTGGTAGGAAGACTTGCCAAGCACTGCTGGCTTGCCAAGCTCCTGGGGTTTTTGGTCCTCAAATGTAGTGTTGTTACGAACAAACTGACCCTAACTTATTAAATGGCTTTTCCTTCTTGGAAAAAGACCTTTCTTTGCTTTAACTGCTGCCTGACTGCCAAAAATGCAGTAACCGTCTTGGCTAATTGCACAGGCTCCTGTCTGGACGTCCCGCTGCCATCGTCCAACCTAGGCAGGTTGTACCTGCGGCCACTCTCAGGTTCTCAGCTAACAGCCGACACTTAACAGATGACTCAGTAATGTGCAAAAGGGATGACCTGTTCCTCTATTTACTCTGCTCTTTCAGGATCCCTGGTAGAGGACTGAAGTGCAAAAGTACCCTACGGAGAATAATGAGGTAAATTAACATATGGTTTTTCACTGAAGTGGCAATAACATTCCAATCTACTAATTTACATATCAGGTTTGGCCTGATAAACTGGCACCAAAGATATCTGTTTAAGTGTCAAAATGCTTCAGTTTTTTTTTTTTTTTAAATTTGATCTGGCCATATGTAGTAAGATAAAATATAAACATATACGTTGTCTAAAAATTCCATTTCTGTAAATCTACTTCTCATAAATGAAAACACCAGTATATAAGAACCCATCTTGTTTGGCAGTATTATTGGTAGCAGAAAACAAAATAGAAAGCTCAGAATTAAAAAAAAAACCCTAAAGTTCTTTAGTAGGTAGTGATTGTAGCAAATCTATGAACTAGAAAAATCTATTTTTAAAATATTAAGTTTATAAGTATGGAAATGAAGGAATGCCCAAGAAATAACGTGATATTGACAAAAGAAAAGGCAAAATAAATAAATAGGTAAGTAGGTAGAAAATCAAGGGAAAAAAATCAGAAATGCTATTAAAGAGCAAAGGTTGTCAAGAATAATAATAGCAGTAATAGTAGTAAGACACCCCAGAGTATCTTTTTCTGTTCAATAAATTATGGGAAGGAGTGGCCAGAATTAAATGGAGACCAGAGAGGATATTGTGATAATGACAGGGCCTTATCTATAAAATCTTTGGAGAGTTTTCTCTTGCTGACTGAGTCTTGGGCAGGTAAAATGCTAGCAGCAAACACCACACACTAATAACACTTCTAAGGACTTTTCAAGGCAAACCAATAAAGTTACAGAACAATGTGTAGGATCCATTTGTTTTTCTGTAAAACCACAATAAAAATGCTACATGTTTACGTACATTTGTATGAGCGCAAAGAAAAGTATGGAAGGTTGACCAAACTGTTTCTATTGATTCCTGAGCAGACATGGAGCCAGAAGAGGGGAAGTTATTTTTTTCTTTATATATTTTTATTATCAGTATAACAAATAAGCATGACTTCAACTTCAAAGAATTATGTAGAAGAAGAGCACTTGCTCTTCTTTATCACCACACCATACTCATTTTTCTCTTAGAGCTTGTCACATGCTGTAATTTTTATTGTATTGCCATCTGGCTACCCCATGTGCTGAGAGACTATATTGATTCCACTCAATATTGTACACCTAGGATCTAGCACAGGGGTAGGCACACAGTAAGTGCTCAATAAATGGATATTTGCTCAATAAATATTAATACTTAATGTCAACGAGAAAAGCTGATCTAAAAGAGCATTACAATGAGCAAATGGAAAGAAAACCACACACTGCAGAACTGTTGTTTCTGTTATTTTTTGATGATGATACAAGCTAACATGTATTTATAGCTTACTCTGTTCCAAGAATCTTGCAATACTCTAAATGAATTATCTCATTTAAATCTCTTAACAATCCTAACAAAAGGTGTTATTCTATTTCACAAATGAGGAAACTGGGGCACAGAGAAGATGAAAGATATTATGGCTCTTATCAAACAGCTGTTTAGTAGACTGCAGTGATTAGCAGTCAATTCTACTTATTTAAAAATAAGTAATTTTAAAAACATTTAAGATAAGGCAATTTAGAATCAAATCAGTATTCATGGCTACTAACTTATTATATTACTGATATTTTAAGACTGTCATGTGAATGAAACACTTAACAACTATAAGCACATAAGCACACCAAAAATTTTATAAAGACAAATTATCCAGATCTTTTTCCTTGAATGCCAAGGGATCATTTTAAGATTAGGGTATAAACTGTTTGAAAAACAAGCTTTAACAATCTTCCCCATTTTGTAAAATAAAATGCAACCACTCCAGTTTGAGATATTATCCAGCAATATTTTGAGTGAAAACATTGCAATCTTTTGCTAATATGGTTGAGACTGACCTAGGAGACAATCCGAAGTCATCTTCTCACCTTTCATTATCCCAATTCCTTGAATAAAAAACAACACAAATGAAATGCTAATGGGAAATTTAGGTTATGTTTAAAAGGACTTGAGGCTGGGTACAGTGACTCCTGCCTACAATCTCAGCACTTTGGGAGGCTGAAGCAGGAGGACTGCTTGAGCCCAGGAGTTTGAGGCCAGCCTGGGCAAAAGAGTCAGATCCTGTCTCTACAAAAAAATTTTCAAAAAGTAGCTGGGCACAGTGGCAGACAGTAGCACATGCCTGCATTCCCAGTTACCTAGGAGCCTGAAGTGGGAGGGTAGCTTGAGCCAGAGAGGTTGAGGCCACAGTGAGCTGTGATCGTGCACAGACTGGGTGACAGAGTGACATCATATCTCAAAAACAAACAAAAAACAAAAAGAATAAAGAATAAAAGGACTTGCATTTTAATCTCGAGCATATGAAATAGTAATTATCACACAGAAATAAATGTAGCAGATGATGTACATATATACATTTTTTACTTTAGTCTGGCATTTTCTTTTCCATTAAAATCCCAACCATCATAAGAAAGACGAATCTTCTAGCTCAAAGTCACAAAAGTTAGTAGAAAGAAATCTGGCAAACATTTAAAAATTCTCTTTAATTACTAATTTCTCAGCATTATAAAATGTCTCTATTTCTGCAAAACTACATACTTACTCTATGGAACATCAGGTAAATACAAAATCATGTTTCCCCCCCATAAAAGACCATAATACCGACCAGATGGGGTATGCACAATTAAATTGATTTTTAATAAGAAATTCTTGGCACAATAGAACATAATCGCTCCAAATTGTGTCAAGGACTACGTAAATTTTTTTTTATAGCTCAAGGCTTAGACTCTTCAGTCCAAATCCTGAGCTGGCATGCTAGGGGACCGAATAGCTCTCGAGACCAGTAAGGAAATAATGAGCCTTTCATCTGGAGGTCACTGGTTAGGATCTGCTATCGTTCATTAATGACACAGCTGTTTCCAACCTCCTGGTGCTGGAACAGTGGCAGGGGGTTTATTACGGAAGGGGTAGTAGAAATATGTATAAGATCCCTTCATTTATGGGAAGGATCTATGGCAAATATTTGAGAACATGTGTTTTATAACCAATAAAGTAACACTCTTAACTTATCGACAGTAAGGTTAGTGCTTGGCTGCACAGACTAGGATCATCAGAAGAGAATTCTGATGCTATCCCTCTATTCCCATCAGCCGCAGTGAGCCCTGTGGCCTGGGCAAGGTGTGAACTTGCTTGTGTCTTGTTTTCTGGTTCTGGAAAGTAGAGTGAAAGGTCTGTCTACTCTCCCAGAGGAGGATTATAAGGAAAGAATCACATGTATATTTTAAAAATTCAGTTACTGAACTATTTACCTAAGTTATAGTTATAACTGTTTCAGATTATACTCTGTGCTATGGGTAGGAGTTGCAAAGGTGAGACAACATCTCTGTCTAACAACTCATTCTGTTTGGGGACAGGCATGCAACGTATCTGAGGTGCAGAAAAGTTCTTTGGGAACACAAGAGAGGGAGAAACAGGTTCTGTCTGGAAGGGTGAACATAACTTTTCCAAATGTAGTGGCCACTTGGGCTGGGTCTTGAAGTATCAGATTCCATTCATCAACTTGGTGGGGGGAGAAGGGGCAGTGAAAGTAGAGAGAACAACTTGTACAAAAGCCTAGCAGGTGTGAACTGCCAGGTGGCTGGAACAAGGAAAATGAAGTGAGAGAAGAGGGCTGGATTCAGACCGTGAAGGACACTAGACAGGAATTCCCCAAATACATGAGCAGCTGTGCACACATTCCTTAAGAGAAATCTAAAGATCTATGCATCTACAAATCTCAAAAACTATCTCAATATGTTTTATGTACTTTTTGGTATGGTAAAATATATAAAACATAAAATTTACCATTCTAACCATTTTCAAGTGTGCAGTTCAGTGGTATTAAAAACATTTACAATGATGTGTAACAATCACTATCATCCATTGCCAGGACTTTTTTTTTATCACTCCAAACTGAAACCCTGTACCCATTAAGCAACTCTCCTCTCCCCCAAGTCCCTGTTAATTACTATTCTATGTTCTACCTCTATGAAATCATACAATACTTGTCCTTGTCTGTGTAGCTTATATCTCTTAACATAAAGTTTTATTCATCCATGTTGTAGCATGTATCATTCTTTTTAAGGCTAAATACCATGCCATCATATGTATGTAGCACATTTTGTTTATTCATTCATCCATACATGGATATTTCAGTTGTTTCCACTTTTTGGCTACTGTGAATAATGCTGCTGTGAACAGTGATATAAAAACATGAGTTCAGTCCTTGCTTTTGATTCTTTGGGATATATACCCAGAATTAGAATTGTTGGATCACATAGTAATTCTATGTTTAATATCTTGGAGGTACAGTCATACTATCTTTCAAGCGACTAAACCATTTTACCTTCCCACCAGCAATGCACAAAGAGTTTCAACTTCTCTACATCCTCAGCAACTCTTGTTTTCTACTGATAGTAGCCATCCTAATGGGTATGAAGTGGTATCTCATTGTGGTTTTGAATTACATTTCCTTAATCGTTAGTGATGTTGAGCAGATTTTCAAATGCTTATTGGGTATCTGTATATCTTCTTTGGAGAAATGTCTACTCAAGTCTTTCGCTCCTTTTTGCGTTGTTTTTTGCTGCTGTGTTTAGGCGTTCCTTAGATATTTTGGATATTAAACTCTGGTCAGATATATGACTTGCAAATATTTTCTCCCATTCCATAGGTTGCCTTTTCGCTCTGTTGATGGAAGCTTTTGAAGGATAAAAATGTTTAATTTTGAGGAAGTCCAATTTATTTTTTATTGTTGTTGCCTATGTTTTTGGTGTTCAAGTAAACACTGCCAAATCCAATGTAATGAAGCTGTCCCTCTATGTTTTCTTCTAAGAGTTTTATTGTTTTAGATCTTACATTTAGGTCTTTGACTCATTTGGAGTTAATTGTTTTTTTTTTTTTTGAAACAAGGTCTCACTCTGCCGCCCAGGCTGGAATGCAGTGGCGTCATCATGGCTTACTGCAGCCTCAACCTCCTCAGGACCCAGGTGATCCTCCCACCTCAACACCGCCCCTCCCCATCCCCACGAGTAGCTGGGACTACAGGAATGTGCCACGGCAACTGTCTCGTTTTCGTATTTTTATTTGATAGAGATGGGATTTCACCACATTGCCCAGGCGGGTCTCAAATTCCTTGGCTCAAGTGATCCATCTGCCCTAGCCTCCCAAAGTACTGGAATTACAGGCATGAGCCACTGAGTCATTCTCATATGACTCAGTGATTAAAAGATTAATCTAATCTTTTAAGATTAATTAATTTTAAAAGATTAATTAATCTTTTAATGTAGATTAAAAGTTAATCTAACTTTTTCATATGATGTTAGGTGAGGGTTCAACTTCATTCTTTTGCATGTGGATATCAAGTTTTCCCAGTCTCATTTGTTGAAAAGACTGTCTTTTCCTTATTGAATGGTCTTGGCACCCTTCTTGAAAATCATTTAATCATATATTCCAGGGTCTACTTCCGGGCTCTCTTTTCTATTCCATTGGGTCTAGGTGTCTGTCTTTATGGTAATACACTGTTTTGACTGCTGTAGCTCTGTAGTAAGTTCTGAAATCAAGAAATGTTCAGTCCACCAAATAGATTGTTCTGGCTATTTGAGGATCCACTGGGATTCCATATGAATTCTAGAATAGGTTTTCCTATTTTTGCAAAAAATGTCATTGGGATTTTGAGTCTACAGACTCAATGCAGTCTCTATATATTTGCATTTAGGTAACATCTAAAATTTTTAATGATAAGTATACATAGTTGTAAAAGATATAATTTCTGTCATATTATAAATGTTAAAACCATAAAATAAATTTACATCACTTTTTAATGTGGCTAATGGATTCTAAATACCACAGACATTCATCACAATTCACTTTTAAAAAGACATTAACAAGCACTTATTGTGTGTGTGTTTGTGTGTGTGTGTGTGTGTGTGTGTGTGTGTGTATGAAGAGATTCATTATAAGGAACTGGTTCACACAATTAGAAAGGTGGGCAGGTCCCAAGATCTGCAGAGGGTGTCTGTAAGCTGGAGACCCAGGAAGAGGTGATGTTTCAGTTCCAGTCTGAAGGCAGGAAAAAAAAGCTGATGTACCAGTTTGAAGGCAGCCAGGCAGGAGGACTTTTACTCACAGGAGGGTCAGTCTTCTGCTCTCTTCAAGCCCTCAGCTGATTGGATGAGGCCCACCCACATTAAGGAGGGAAATCTGCTGTTCTCGGTCTCCCTATTTAGATGATAAGCTCATCCAAAATCACCCTCACAGAAACACTCAAAATAATATTGACTGACTATCTGGGTATCCCATGGCTTAGTAAAGTTGAAATAACATTAACCACCACAGGGTCCAGAGGGACACACAACTAGAACCCCAACTCTGGAAATGCTTCTATGATCTCCCCACCTCCACAACACTCCATTCAGTGTCCTTTTTCTGTTCCCACAGCCTCATCATAGGCTATATTATATCACATCATCCTATCACATCATATCATATATCATATCATTATATATCATACCATATCATATATCAAATCATCATATATAATATCATCATATCACCATATCATACCATCATATCATATCATCATATCATGTATCATAATCCTGGCTGACTGGTCTATCTCTCCCACTGGACTGTGAACTCCTTGATGTCTCTGCAGTGCCCTGAAGACCTTACTCTGGAGTCAGACCAACTGGCTTACATCCTGGCTCTTCTACTCTTAGCTGTATACTTAAGTAACTTTCTTTTTTTTTTTTTTTTAATTTTATTTTAAGTTCCGGGGTACATGTGCAGTATGTGCAGGTTTGTTACATAGGTAAACATGTGCTATGGTGGTTTGCTGCACCTACCAACCCATTACCTAGGTATTAAGTCCAGCATGCATTAGCTATTTTTCCTGATGCTCTCCCAATCCGCACAGGCCCCAGTGTGTGTTGTTCCCCTCCCTGTGTCTATGTGTTCACATTGCTCAGCTACCACTTATAAGTGAGAATATGTAGTGTTTGGTCTTCTGTTGCTGCATTAGCTTGCTGAGGATAATGGCTTCCAGCTCCATCCATGTCCCTGCAAAGGACATGATCACATTCCTTTCTATGGCTGCATAGTATTCTATGGTATATATGTACCACATTTTCTTTATCCAGTCCATCATTGATGGGCATTTGAGTTGACTCCATGTCTTTGCTGGTGTGAATAGGAACAAGCATTTCTTCAACAGTCAAAAATTTTGTATCATTCCTTTTACCTTGAACTTGTTTTCCATTCCACTTGACACATATAGTTTTACCATAATTTAATGTAGTTTTGTTTATTTTACTGACCACCTGTTACACTTCACAGAAATGGTAAATGGAAATTAAAATTAATTTTGTTTTAATTTCTATTCCTATTGCTCATTTCTATAGATCTCAGCCCTGAAAAATCTATTAATAGTTCACATATTAAAAAGAATGAAAAGCTTCATTACAGTAAGATCCATCAATACTTTAGATTTCTGCTGAACCATATGCCAAAAATAATACAGTGCTCTAATGCAAAGTTCTTTGAAATCTTCTGTCTGCTGACATTGTGATCAGGTCATTTTCTAAATTTTCTAAAATATGAAAAAACAGAAATCACTGACTTGCAAAAGTATTTGTTAATTAGTCACAAGAATCATTCACTTTCTTAACTTCTGAGAAATATATCTAGAGATATACTAAGAAGTTTCAAATAACCTGGAATTATCCCTGCTGTGGTCTCATTTAGATTTATGTTTTTTCACTCAACATACTCAGCAAAATTTGAAGAAAGTAAAAATGCTTCATTTGTAATAGCCTCTTGCTACTGCATTGCCATTTGATAAAATAGTTTTCTCTTATCACACAGGGCTAAGCTTGCTCACATTGTATTCTTTGTGAATAAGGTTCTTTCATATCATATCACAGTCACTGTGCTACATGCCTTAAGTGCTCTTTCAAACCCTAAAGTTGCAGATTTAGCTCATTCAAATTTTGGAAAATTTTTGTCACACTCTGACAACACCTCTATCTTCACTTTCTAACCAATCAGTTAAATCAGAAAAAAAAGATTCTGATTTCATATTGAACTACAATGCACATGTTAATAAAAATCCCACAATGACTCTTCTGCTTCTGAGCTTCCATTCATAGACAAAGATGGATCAGATGAACAGAATCTGCCCATGGCCTTGGTGTCTGCAGTCAGGGGCAGCTGCCGCCCATGCTTCTCATGGCCAGTCTCTCTGGACTCTTGCTCAGGAGCAAGGTATTGCTGACCATCGTGTATGGTGAAAGGGTGGGTGGTACAGCTGAATAGATACTATCTCAATTCCACGGCAAGATAAATGTACTATCAAGGTCTGGATATAATAAACATATGCAGCCTCTTTTTTTTTCACTAAATGTTGTCACATTGGTTTGTGTCCCTAAGATTTTTTTGTATCATGGTGCATATACCACAGTAAGCCTCGAAGAGGTGAGATGTATTCTTTCCTTTTGTAAGCTGGGAAATGTGGGCTCTGGAGAGGGAGGTAGGGAGTTACAGTTTTTGTTAAATTACCTAACAGAAATGTTTAGGAGGCAGTCTAGAGGGTCAGGAGAGGCAGGAATCCCAGGTGGGCCAGGAACAGTGGTATATGCCTTTAATCCCAGCTACTTGGGAGGCTGAGACAGGAGGATCACCTGAGGCCAAGAGTTTGAGACCATTTGGGATTAGGTTTGAAGAAAGATCCTGAGATGGCCCGGTTGATGGACCTGATGCAGGGTGGCAGCAAAGAATGACTCCAGGCATCTTTTGCTAGGAGACAGGAGAGATGGTAACGACCCTAACTAGAGGTGAAGCTCGGGAAGGAAAGTGCCAAGTGGTAGATGAATGTGTTTTGGGGGCATGTTTAATACACAGTAACTGTGGGCTCTCAAGGAGAAAATCTAAAGCATAAGGCTGCTGCTCAGGGGAGAGTTTCTGATAAGAAAATCTTTGTAACATTAGCAAATACTCTATAACCACAACAGTAGAAGTCTCCAGTGAGGGAACCTATGTAAGGAGGGAAGAGGAAATCCATGGTGGGCTTCTGGGTGACAGCAACACTGAAAGGTCAAGGGAAGGGAGAGAAGCAAAGAAAACGCACTTAGCAATATGTTTCATAAATGGTACCTAAAGTTTATAGCTCCTTTATTTTAACCCTAAGTAAGTATTTGTTCTGGGGCAGAGACTTCATCAGACATGACTGGCCATAATCAGGGAGCATGGCCACCTCCAGAGCCATCGCTGAGAATGGCAGCAGGGAAGAGGTTACAAAAGAGGTCAAGCTGGCCCAACAGCCCTGTCTGTCCACCAGATCAAAAATGACATAAGACTAACAAAGCCCAACCTGGGCCATCCATGATAAAAGCACTCTCTTCCTTGGCCCTTCGTCCCTGCTGTTATACCCCACAATCCCAGTTATCAGTTTCTGGTACTCAGAAGTGGCAGCTTCCTCAAGGGCCCCACACTGGGAGCTACTGTAAAAGGCTTAGCACTAAGACCTTGCAAGAACAAAAATGGGAGATAGTGCCAGGACGGAGCTCCACCTCTCAGTCAGCACCATGTGTCCCTCCCAGGCCTCAGAAAGCTGCAGATAGATGATGCTGGTGCATTCAGCTCACAGTTTCACAGGGAAAACCATTCTTGAATACTTGTTCCTTTCTCCTTCCCCTTTCTCTTTGTTCTCAGCTTTTATTTTTAGAAGGAACAAGTAATATTGCCTTAAAAAATTCCTAGTAATCAAGCTACTATCATGGTCATTTTATTGCCTTATGCATATGACATTATTAACATTCAGAAAATAAGATAATTTATTAAAATAATTTTCAGACATTGATATAGCAAGTTGTCTATTGTATGCATACTTTTATGACTTCAGAACAGTATCTGAACAATTAGCAGAAATATTTGTCAATCCTGTTGAAAAGCCTAAGAATACTAATATAGATAGGGAATCAGCAACTACTGAAGGCAATAATTACAGCACGGAATGTGTTTTATGAGGAGTAAAACCCTCAAAATATCTTTTATTGTTGCAGATACTGTATATTAGACTTTCACTAAATAAGTTAATATATGATTTAACCCGAATATGTGACATGATCATGAACACCTGAAAAAAAAAATTCACAACTAATTCCATGGAAGGTCCTCTTAATTATCACCCAAGTATAAATAAATATAATGGTAAAATGTAATATTCTTTGTATTTGCAAAATCCCTTTCTGCAACAGGATTTAAAGGAGCAAGGCTAGTGCTTTTCATTATTTACATTTGCTAACAAGTTTGTTCTCTATTGTTTTCATAACTCTTCTGGAAATTCTTCCAGGAAAGGAAAATAAAAATGATAAGCAATGATTAAAGCTCTCATCTTTTATCACAGGGCCAAATTATTGTGAGCATATATTATTAGCATCTGAAATGTATTAGTCATTCAGTATTTCAATGTTTGCATTATTAAATGAATGTTAAATTATATAATTAAGAAGTAAAAGAGCTAATTAAAGAAAGACTGAACACACACATTGGGGCTGTTAAGAAAAGTTTTCACAAGAACAAACACAGAGAAAACAGAGATAAATGAGGGAACAAAAGAAAACATTAAATAAATTTTATTTCATATCCTGAAAGAGATAGAAGATATTACATTTGTAAACTAAAATCAGAATGCTTGTAGGGAAAAAAAGACATAAAAAAGCACTTGCAAATTAAAAAGAAAGAAAAACGTGACTTAAAAAAGCCCAATCCTCAATAGAGGACCTAAAAGGTAAGTCACAGAAATATCCAAGACAGTAAAAGATAAGGTTAGCATGTAAACTCAGATGGTTCAATATATGAATAAGTTGTGAAGAGACAGAATGTATGAAATGGAAGGAAGATATAACCAAAAAATAATAGAAGAAAATTTCCCCAACTAAATGAAACCAGTCTTTAGGTGGAAAGCACATTAAGAAAAGGAGATCCACACAAACACATATCTTTGTAAATTTCAGAACACTAAACATAAAGAGAAAACAGAATCTAAATACCAAGGATGGAGAATCAAAATTGCATTGAGTTTCCAATCAACCAGAAGTAAGCTAAGCAACACAAAGCATTCTGAGAGAAAAAGAATTTCAGTCTAGAATTTTATACCCAGCTAATCTACCAATCAAATATAATCAAAGAATAAAGATATTCTGGCTATCTAATATCTCAGAAATATACTGCTGATGTAACAGTAAGAATCCATTGATACATATGTTTCCTGAAGGTGAGTGAAGAAACCAAGAATAAGGAAAACAAGGTATCCAGGAAACAAATAGTGCCCTCTTGGAGAGCATCAAAGAGTAGTGAAATCCAGAAGCAAGCAGAAGCCTATAAAGCAAGCAGTCCAGATGGGGACTGGAGGAGAGAGTACTTCAGAAGGAAGGGGAAGGTGGACAGAAGACTCAGGAAAACATATATTATAATAGAACATCTGGAGAGTATTAAACTGTGGAATGCAGTTAGGGTAAAAGACTAAAAGGCCATTAGAAACTACAGGGAAAACCGAAACCTGAATAGGAAAGAAAAATAATCATACCTCTTAGCCCTACAATGAACATTATTTACATAATTTAAAGAGGTTATCATGGATCCCTGAATTAATTAAAATTAGAGATGTAACTATGTCAGAAGAAAGAAGGAGAGGAGGTAAGGCTGTAATGTAGGAGAGGGAAATCCTCATCTGTTGAAACAGGAAGTCAAAAGATAATGTCTAAAATGAACAAATTTGAGTATATCACAAAATAGGCACACATATTCAGAGACATGAAGATAACTTCCAGAAGAAACAATTGGGCCTTTTTTGAGACAGCGTTCTTGCTCTGTCACCTAGGCTGGATTGCAGTGGCACAATCACGGCTTACTGCAACTTTGACCTCCTGGGCTCAAACGATCCTCCTGCTTCAGTCATTCGAGTAGCTGGGACTACAGGCACATGCCACCACACCTGGCTAATTTTTGTAATTTTTTTTTGTAGAGATGGAATTTCATCATGTTACCCAGGCTGGTCTCAAATTCCTGGGCTCAGACAATCCATCCACCTCAGCCTCCCAAAGTGCTGGGATTAAAGGTGTGAGCCATTGTGCCCCGCCCTGGAAGAAACATCTAAAGAGGTTTCCTTTAGGGTTTATGACTAGAAAAGAAGTACGATGGGGGCAAGGATCATCATTTCTAATGACATTAAATATATTCACACACCGTATATACATACACATGCACACAAGTATACAATGTCTCCAGCTGCTATAACTTTTAAATAAACTACATGTTTTATCTTGATTTAAAATGTAATGTAATTGACTTCATTTTCCCAAGACATTATATACATCATTGACTAGGTAGCACTGTTTTCATTTCTACATTGACATTTGGATTATATTTAGCATTTTTCTGCTGCCAAAATTATGTCATTGATATTGCTGTGTATTTCATTGCCAAGTGCCTTTCACACACTAATTATCAATTTTAAATCATGTGATTACATCTCACTCAGGATAGCTGATATAGTTATGAGGGAAAAAACTCCAGGGAAACAGCTGCCTCTTAGTTAAGATGTCAGTATCTTTTAGTACAGTTGTGGACTTTATTTTTTTCTTTTAAGAGAGGCAAATGACAAAAATTGTGCATAATTCTATATTAAATTCAGCCCTTAAGATACTATAATATGATGGACGAAATTCACAGGACAAACAAAACAAACTGAAATGAAATATAAACATAATCAGAATTGTATCCTTTAATATTTACTTTCCAAAAAACTGGCAAAGTTATCCACAATTTGGTGGTATAGACATAATCACACCAATAACCGTTCAAAAACTCAGTCTACTCAGGAAACACATGACTGTCTGCAAGTGCAGTGTACATCCAGCTCCTCCTGCTCACTCCCTCTCTCACTTTCTCAACATCCTACTGCTCTCAGTGAGCCATTCATGTCCTGGTATTTGAGCATTCTAGAAATTTATTTACTATGATAGACACAGTCACATATTATTGTTGCTGGAAAATGGAGCTATCAGTCAGAGATATTTACTATATATAGTAATTATTATATTTCATATATTTACTATATATAATATAAATATATATTTCATATATTTGCTATATATAATATATTATATTATTATATAATAATTACTATATATAGTAATATATAATATATGTAATATATAATAATATATAATATATTATTATATATAGTAAATATATGAAATATATAATAATATTTACTAAATATGTAATATTTACTATATATCAGGTAAATCCCTCAAGGAGATTTTTAGATTGGGGCTGGACCCGATAACAGACTGCATATTAGCTTTTTTCATCCCGAATGTGGTCAGTGCTATTTATTAACGACAGTAAAACGTGCCAAGGACCTGAAGGAAGGTTCCCCGAGAAAAGACCACTTTAGCTGAGCCTTGAGAGGTGGCCAGGAGCTGGCTGCATGGGCCTCTGCGGAGTCAGCAGTCTCCATTCAAATTCTTATCTAATTTACTAAATAAAGAAACAGACTTCTGTACAAATTAATTAGCAATAATATTAGAAGTATGGGTAAACTCAGAAACAGTAAGAAGCCTCATTCAGAGAGAGTGCTTTTCCCTCAATAGTCAATGTTGAATGGAGGTCAGAGACTACTAAAAGCTGAAGGAAAGCTGTTATGGCAACTATTCTCCTGGGGTTCAAAACCCAGTGGAAAAACAAAAACAAACGCAACCGATACAACTTTCTCCTTGACTGTATTCAGAAGTCAGCTCCCCAGGAAGCGTTTGACATGGTCCTCTCTGGGGCAGTGCATTAATTATGGCTTGACACATATGTACATCTTCTCCGATGCCCCAGGGTTCTGACCTTTGGTTATAACTCACTCCTGCTTGATCATTTATTAAACACATATTTATGGAGCACCAACTATGGACTAGGCTCTACTCCAGGCGCTGGAGATTGAGGAGGAGAGACAGATAGGACCCGTGTCTCCAAGGCACTTATGGACCAGTGAGGACACAGGTAATACAGAGGGAAACATACAAATAAGAACATCAAGGCTCTGAAGAACATAGGGTGTTTTCAGCCGGAGGAGAGACCCGTCAACCTTTCAAAAGGGGATAGGACATTTGTAAGCAAAGCAGCTAGAGAAAGAAGAGCGTCACCTGTTCAGATCAGTAAAGAGCAATACAGCTGGAGGAGCATAATAAGGAATTACGAGCGTGGTGCCAAAAGGTGGGAAGGTCAGCAGGGACGGAACACAAAGGGAAGGGAAAGGCAGGGCTGGAGAAGACAGAACAGGAAGAACAAGTTTTGAGACGAAAGAATCCATGGCTTCTCTTTTGGACGTGTTAAGTTTGAGAGGGCAAAACAATATAGATTTTCATTTTAGACAAGACACTTCATTTTTATTCTTTATTTGATTTTAGATTGAAAGGGCACATGTACAGGTTTGTTACATAGGTACATTGCGAGATGCTGAGGTTTGGGCTTCTGCTGATCACGTCACCCAAATAGTGAGCACAGTACCTAATAGGTCAGTGTTTTCTAACCTGCAGGCTCTTCCTCTCCCATTTTGGAGGCCCCGTGTCTGTCGTTCTCATTTTTAAAAGCAGTATCTCACTGTTTCGTAATTTTAAGCTAATATTATTTCATATACAAGCAGTGTCATTGTCCAAGTCAGACAATTTAAGATGTAGCATGTAAATATTCAACAGCACAGTCTGCAAAAAGTGCACGTGTTCTTCATTCCTACCTCCTACATAGGACACTATTCTTCCTTCTGAGATTCGTATTCCTTAGTTCTCATTCAACTCTGTGGAAAACCTCTCAGCTCTCTGAAAATATGGACTGCCAGTTTGGTTCTCAAGTAATCTCTGTTTAGAAAGTTACAGAGGCTTGTAAAAGTTAAGGCATGGGTATTAAAGTTTAGGTATCTGAAAGATTTAAAAAAATAATTTTAAGTAGAAATACACTTTAGATATTTCGGGTATAAAACGTCTTTGAGGGCCAGGTACAGTAGCTCAAGCCTGTAATCCCAGCACTCTGGGAGGCTGAGGTGGGAGGTTTAGCCCCGGAGTTTGAGAACAGCCTGGACGACATAGTGAGACATGATCTCTACAAAAAAAAACCAACTTTTTTTTTTTTTGAGATGGAGTCTTGCTCTATCACCCAGGCTGGAGTGCAGTGGTGCAATCTTGGCTCACTGCAATCTCTACCTCCCCATTTAAGAGATTTTCCTGCCTCAGCTTCCTGAGTAGCCAGGATTATAGGTATGCACCATCACACCCAGCAAATTTTTGTATTTTTAGTAGAGACAGGATTTCGTTCACATTGCCCAGGCTGGTCTCGGACTCCTGAGCTCAAGTGATCCTCCTGCTTTGGCCTCCCAAAGTGCTGGGATTACAGGTGTGAGCCACCATGCCTGGCCTCCACAGAAAATTTAAACATTTAGCTGGACGTGGTAGTGTGCACCTGTAGTCCCAGCTACTCAGAAAGCCGAAGTGTGAGAATCACTTGGCCCAGGAGGTCAAGGCTGCAGTGCGCTATAACTGCGGCACTGCACTCCAGCCTGGGTGCCACAGCAAGACTCTCTCTCAAAAAAAAAAAAAAGGAGAGATCCAAGATGGCCGATCACTAGCAGCTCAGGATTGCAGCTCCCAGTAAAAGCGCAGAGAGCCAGTGGACGCCACACTTACTGATACATTTTTGCTGCCCACGGACCAGGACATTCCCAGCGGAGGAGCCCCACGGGTCGCCAGCGTGACCCTTTCAGCTGGCGCGGCTTTTTTGCCGGCGGCTCTTGGTGCGGAGTAAACGGGACTGAGTCTCCTTTTGGATGATGTTTGGCGCTCTGGGAAGTCAGAGCAGTCCATCCAGCTGACTGAAAAAGGGACTGAGAAGCCAGACCAGAGACCCCCGGGCAGAAAAGCACCACGAATTTCAGCGCTGCTGTCTTAGCTAGCGTGGCGAGTCACACAGTGAAAAGTACATAGATTCCGGAGCTGGGAATTAACAAGCTGGACGTCCACTCAGAGACCTAATTTGAAAGTGGGTGATTACAAAGACGACAGATGGATAAAACCATAAAGATGCCAAGAAGCCACCGCAAAAAAACTGAGAACACTCAAAATCAGAAAGTCTCTCCTACACAGGACGCTAGTTCCTCATCAGTAACGGAGCAAGGCTTGATGGAAAACGAGTGTGAAGAATCACCAGAATTAGGCTTCAGAAGGTGGATAATAAGAAACTTCTGTGAGCTAAAAGAATATGTTCTTAACCAATGCAAAGAAACTAATAACTTTGAAAAAAGGTTTGACAAAATGCTAACGAGAATGGACAATTTAGAGAAGAACATAAACGAATTAATGGAGCTGAAAAACAATACGAGAAATCCGTGAAGTATGCACAAGTTTTAACTGTCGAATTGATCAAGTAGAAGAAAGGATATTAGAGGTCGAAGACCAACTTAATGAAATGAAACGAGAAGATAAGATCAGAGAGAAAAGAGTAAAAAGGAATGAGCAAAATCTCCAAGAAATATGGGACTATGTGAAAAGACCTAATTTACGCTTAATAG
>PVKP010016297.1:0-19042 GCA_004027715.1 Plecturocebus donacophilus
AAGAGAAAAAGAGAGAGACATGTACCAATGAAATGACATATAACGGACTAGATGGCCCTGATAGATAAGGTTTAGATAAGATACTTGGGAGCAGAGAGGAGGGCCTGTCTATTCCACCTAGAGGCCTGGGCCAACCTCTCAAAAGAAGTATCACTGGAACAATCCTGGAAGGAGAGATGAAGGGCATGTAGAGGAGGGACCATGTGTGTGAATTTATAATCATTATGACGAAGGAAACTCCATGCATGTGAAAAAGTAGTTAATATCCATTAACAACATACAAAAGATACCCCTGGAGCTGCATTTGGTGGCGATGACACCTGGGCCTGGTAAGAGCAGGTATTAGATGAGGTGAGAATAGAAATGGAGGTTCGAAGGGGAAGCCATGTAGAGCTTGGGTTAGAATTTGGTACATTTAGTTCCCCTGGACTTTTTCATATTAGACAGGCTTTCATTTCTTCTTTCAACAAAGCCTGAATCCAGGACTGTCATGGGTCTATGTGCCTGAATTCTTGCTCCTTACTGGGCACCTGCGATGTCTCACTCAATCTTCACAATAATCCCACTGGGAGGTGTGTCATTCCCATTTTATGGATGGGGATAACTTAAAGCTCAGAGAGAGATAGGGCAATAGATATGCTCACTTAAAAGCAGTAAAGAGCAGTGCTGGGATTTGAACCCAGGCCTTTCCAATGACTCTATTTGTCATAGTTCTCAAAATAATGTCTCATCTTTTGCCATTTTACCTTCTCTAGTAGTGGCTACTGCCTAGTCAACCAGTCTGTGGTTTTCATTTGTGTTCCATACAAATGTGCCACTGCTGGATATTTGGATTTTCAGTGATCCCTGGAGATTCCAGGAGAAGTTGCTTATGGCAATTGCAGTAACGTCCATTTATCTGATGATTTCGACTCGAATGCCTGGGGACAGAGCAATGAATGTGATGGATGGGATTGCCGCTCTCATGTGGCTTATATTCTAGTTGGTTAAGATAAAATAAATGAGTAAATCATAAGAAATGTCAGGCAGGGATAGTGTTAGGCAGAGGATTAAAATAGGAGATGTGATAGTGACTGGTGGTAATGTTAGGTCATCAGGGAAGGCTGAGGAGTTGACATTTAGGCTGAATCCTGACTTAATCAAAGGAATAAACCATGTGAAGATCAGGGACAGGTGCATCCTAGGCAGAGGCAGTAGCTGGGGAAGGACCCTAAGGTGGGAACAAGCTTGATGTTTTTAAAGAAGAGAGGCAAGGCCAATGTGGCCAGGCACAGTGGGGGAGGCGGGGAGCCACTCTGGCTAAGGCGGGGAGGGGCGGCAGGGACCAGATCAAAGAGGGTTTGCAGGCCAGCATAAGGAACTGGCATTGGCTTTTAAATGGAGGGAGAGCCATGGGAATGTTAGGCAGGGGGATGATTTAATCTGATCATGCTGAAAAACAATCACTCTGGGTTCTCTTTGGAGAAGGAGTTGTAGGGGATATTAGTCCATTTTCATACTGCTATGAAGAAATACCTGAGACTGGATAATTTATACAGGAAAGAGGTTTAATGTATTCCCAGTTCCACATGGCTGGGGAGGTCTCCACAATCATGGCAGAAGGTGAAGGAGGAGCAAAGACTCATCTTACAGGACAGCAGGGAAGACAACATGTGCAGGGGAACTGCCCTTTATAAAACCATCAAATCTTGTAAGATCCATTCGCTCTCGCAAGAACAGCATGGAAAAAACCCACCCCCATAATTCAATTACCTCCCATCGCATCCCTCCGACAACATGTGGGGATTATGGGAGCTACAGTTCAAGATGAGATTTGGGTGGGGACACAGCCAAATCATATCATAGAGGAATGAGAGTGGAAGCAGGGAGACCAGTAGCAGGTGTTCAGTAGTTCAGTTAGTAGATGTCAATGTCTTGGAGGAGGCTGGTGGTGTAGAGAAATCAAATCATGGTGGGGCTGTGGGAAGATAAAGGGCTGGTGATATTGAATGAAGAAGCAAGAGGAATAGAAGGAAACCTTAGATATTTGAATTGGGCAATTCGATGAATGATGATACCTCTTTCTGAGCTGGAAGAGACCAGAGAGAAATATTTTATGGAGTAAAGCTAAGAGTTTTTTTGAACCATGAAAAGTTTGAGAGCTTATTAGATATTCAAATGAAGATGTAGTATATTGGTATATATAATCATCTATTTGGACTTTGGGAAAGAAGTCAATCTAGCTGGATTTGGCATACTGATGAGATATAAAGCCACAAAACTGGTTGACATCACTTTGGGGATGTGTGGAGACAGAAAAAAAAAAAAAAAAAGGAAGAAGAAGGGGACCCAGAACTTCTCAATGGTGACTGAGAAGCAGCTTGCTGAGTGATATTGGTGGGAATCCACTCCTGTGGCATCATGGAGGCCAGGTAGGAGAACATTTCAAGAATATGGAAGTGAGTGCTCAGCTCTATCTATGACTGTTGCATTTTGGAAGGTAGAGGGGGAGAGACCTGGGGTGCAAGGGGAGAGGTGTTATTTGACAGGAATAGGGATGCTTTATTCATTGTAACAGGAAAGAAGGCAGACTGCAGGGGAGCATATAGTGGAGAGTTGGTATGAGTGATGGCAGGAGGTGAGGGAGTTCTTGATGGATTCTTGAATTTTTCTCAAAGCAGGGCAAGACAAAGACATTAATCTACAATGAAAGGAGAAGGAGGTGGAGAGGAGGTTTGAATAGTTGCTTGGTGGGAATATAAATTATTTAACCTCTATGGAAAACAGTATGAAAATTTCTCAAAGAACTAAACATAGAACTACCATTGGGCATAGCAATTCCACTACTGGGAATCTACAAAAGGAATAGAAATCGTTTGATCAAAAAGACACCTGCACTCGTAGTTTTATCCCAGCACTATTCACAATAGTTAAGTCATGGAATCAACCTAAATGTCCACAAAGGGTTGACTGGATAAGAAAAATGTGGTATATATATATGCCATGGAATACAATGCAGCCATAAAAAAGAATGAAAGCCTGTCCTTTGCAACAACATAGATGGAGCTGGAGGCCGTTATTCTAAGTAAACTAACTCGGAAGCAGAAATCAAATATCACATGTTCTCACTTATGACTGGGAGGTAAACAATGTGTACACATGGACATAAAAGTGAGGATAATAGACACTGGGGACTCCAAAAGGGAGGAGGAAGAGAGGAAGGTGAGGGTTGAACAATTACCTGTTGGGTACAGTGTTCAATATTTTAGGTGATGGGTTCACTAGGAGCCCAACTCCACCATGACATGATATACCCATGTAACAAACAGGCACACAGACCCCTGAATCTAAAATAAATATAATGCTAAAAAAGAAATA
Source organism: Plecturocebus donacophilus (assembly GCA_004027715.1). NCBI lineage: Eukaryota > Metazoa > Chordata > Mammalia > Primates > Pitheciidae > Plecturocebus > Plecturocebus donacophilus. The sequence goes on from PVKP010016297.1 coordinate 3,358, forward strand.
GTTGCTTGGAGAGTGGAAAAGTGTAAAAAGTAGGAAAGGGGAAGTGTTGGTTGGACTAGCTCTGTTGATTGACTTGGAGATAGAGGATTAAGAGTGTGGAATTAGGCTGGGCATAGTCTTAAGCCTGTATTCCCAGCACTCTGGGAGGCTGAGGCAGGCAGATCATGAGGTCAAGAGATTGAGACCATCCTGGCCAATATAGTGAAACTCCGTCTCTACTAAAATACAAAAATTAGCTGGGCATAGTGGCGCATGCCTGTAGTCCCAGCTACATGGGAGGCTGAGGCAGGAGAATTGCTTGAAGTTGGGAGGCGGAGGTTGCCGTGGGCCAAGATCACCCCACTACACTCCAGCCTGGTGCCTGGTGAAAGAGTGAGACTCTGTCTCAAAAAAAAAAAAAAAAAAAAGAGTGTGGAATTATAAAGAAAAGGATTCTGCAGATAGACTGCCTGAGGGCTATTCCTGTTTTCTGTCACTCAATCATTGTGTGACCTCGTAATGGGGTTAATGCAATAGTATCTAATGCATATGGGTTTTGTGAGGATTGAATTAGTTACTATGGTAAGATGCTTAGCGTGTGCCTTGGTCGCAGCACATGGCATAGAGTTGTTAGCTGTTATTCCATGTGGGGCCCATTGGCACAGTGGTGTTTGTCTCCCACTATGTTTAGTTGCTGAGGTGACGGCACCCAAAAGAGCCCCACACGTGGATCGAACTGGTATTAAGGCTTTGCCATGCAAATATGTGTTTGCATAGCACATGGGAGAGGGATAAGGGGTTCAGGTTGTTTGCAAGGGACCATAATGAGGAGCTGTGGGATATCAACAAGATAAAGCAGGAAGCAGGACACAAAGTGGAGACTCAGAGAGGTAGGGTGAGTGGACTGAAATCCAGGAATTGGACTGGGAACCGCTTGGGGACTGAGCCGGAGTGATACAGGAGGGAAGAGTAAGAGTGAGATGCTCGCAGCTTAGATTTCGGATGTAGCATGGTTATGGGGGACGATAAGAACAATGGGCTGATCACAGAGGCAGCGGTGATGGAGGCTGAGAGGAAGACCCGGTGACTGGAAGTGGGCAGGTCGAGGACTGCTGGGCTGGAGGTTTGCACAGATCGTTCAGGAGATGTTGAAGAAGCCATGGTGATGACAGAGTAACAGTGCAAAGGAAGTCAGTGTGCCTGGAGCTCAAGTTGTCAGGGACTGAGGGGCAGAGGACAGTGCTTAGAAGCTGGCAGCAGCCAGGCAGGTGAGGCGGCCTTGTAGCCAGGGGCACAGGCTTCAGAGGAGGAGGAAGGAAAATGGTTTGAGGATGGCAGTATTGGGTAAGGAAAGTGACTGCCTCCAGGTTCCAGGACAGCACTTCTTTGAGAGGCCTACAGGGGCCCAGTAGAGAGAGCGTGTCCCCTGGTGATGACCTGGCAAAGTGCTCTTGGCAGAAAGTCCCAGGGGTGTCTGCGGCAGAAGGGAGAGAGGCTGCATGTTTCCACATTTCAGCTTCTTATCCTCAGCTTTTTAGATTTTGAATGCAATTTCATCAGTTTACCCAAGGCTATAAGTAAAGCCCCACACCTTTGGCTTTCTGGCAATTTCTCAACATAATTGTGACACACACTATTTATAGTACAGTCATTCTCACCTTCCTCTGAGAGCACATGAGTGGTGATTCCCTTCCTGGAAGGGTTAGGGAAGTGTTCTCTGCATGGTTGTGCTACCGTCTGGGATTTTTGGAGGCTGTGCAGTTCCTTAGAAGTGGAGCATGGCAAGAGAACTCAGGGCAAAGGCATAGAATGTGCCAAGGGGCAAAGGTATGAGATCTTGGCTAGCGTGGGAGTCGAGAGCTGAGGGTGCGTGTGTGCGTGTGAATATGCATGCATGTGCACACATGTGTGTGCATGTAAACGTGTATGTATGTGTGTGTGCATATGCATATGCATGTGTGTGTGTGTGTGTGTGTGTGTGTGTGTGTGGAGTTGGGGTATCTTGGTGATGGGAGCCGAGAATGGGGAACTTTTCTGGGACTAGATTTTGGGGGTTTCTTATTACTCAAGAGTTGGGTGCAATGAGTGATGCATGTATTTTCCCACTTTCTGGCATGCCCTGGGGAACTGTGTGCTACTGAGGACAAGCTCTCAATAGGCTGCTGGAATAATTGAGTCATACGGAAGGCAGCTGCTTTCTTTTCTTCTAGGTAAAGTCTCAAATGCAAGTCACCTTCTTCCAAACAAGCACAGGCCTAGATTCCTAGTGCTGTGAGCATTTAAAAAGGGGTGGCCTGGCCCATTGATTGAGCGCAGTCCTGGGAAATGCCTGGTTGTTTCCCCCGTGTGTTCTCCAGATTCACAATGTCCCTATTGTTTCAGTGGAGCAGGACTTCCTTTTTCTCATAGATTAGACATTGTGAGGCCACACATTTTAATGGCCGCATTGCTCAGGAGCTGCCTGGCAGAGATAGGGTCTCTGAGCACAAATTGCTTAAAACCTTTCATATTTGCTTTCCTGAATGAGGTTGTAGGGCTCGTTCTTGCTGCCTGTTTCTCCATATCTTTCCTACTTGTCAAGCCTGTCAGTGTACATGCCTATCCCAAAAATGTCCATGGAAGAAAAAGACTGAAAAGCTCTCCTCTGATTATGCCTATCTGGCTTGTCCTGGAAATTCTATTTTTAAATTTGGAACTTGATCTCTAGCTAATAGATCAATACATAATGGCCACATGTGCTTTATGCTTAATGGGCCTTCATATGTCATCTGAGAGTGGGAATTTAATTTCTTTTTTTTTTTTTTTTTGTGAAACAGAGTCTCACTCTTGTCGCCAAACTGGAGTGCAGTGGCACGATCTTGGCTCACTGCAACCTCTGCCTCCCTGGTTCAAGAGATTCTCCTGCCTCAGCCTCCAAAGTATCTGGGACTACAGGCGCATGCCACCATGCCTGGCTAATTTTTGTATTTTTAGTAGAGACAGGGTTTCAGCATGTTGGCCAGGATGGTCTCGATCTCTTGACCTTGCGATCTGCCCTCCTCAGCCTCCCAAAGTGCTGGGATTACAGGCATGAGCCACTGCCCCGACCTTAATATTTATAATAGAATATTCCTTGGATAAATATAAAATTCAGATTCATGGTTGTACCTGATAGGTATACAATACCTAATGCTTCTTCCTGCAGTGAATTTGTAAAGTGTTTTTTCAGCCAATTCAACATTATAATTCACATGCAGAAAACACACTGTTTGGAAGCTGCCTATATTCTCTGCATGCTGGAAGGAGAACATGGATCCTGAGTGGAGAGGCACTTCACTCAAGATTTGGAAACACTGAGGCTGGCATTTAAGCCATGCCCACTGCCCATCAGTTCCTTTGTCCTTTGAGATTTAGCACAACCACTTTCTCTTCATGAACCTGCTTCTTGACACCCCTCCCCACCCAGGTTGAATTAGGAAACTGGTGGTCTGTCTTCCTCATGGGCTGTGAGCTCCTTGGACTAAGCAAGGCTCAGTGCTTGCCTGGTGTTTGAGATGCTTAGTCAGTACCTATCTGCTGAGTGGTTGATGGAACATGTATTGGCCTATGTACTGGGAGGCCTCTGCTTTTTTTTTTTTTTTTTTTTTTTTTTTTTTATCATAACACAGATGACAAGGATTAGTTTGGATTTATTAGCCTGGGAAAACTGCATTGCAGACCCTTGATGTTGAGAAGGGGAGACCCCAAGTAAGAGGCAAAGGCAGAAAATCCACAGTGGGTCCTGGGTGAGTGCAGGACCTGCCCCTCTTAGAAGAGTAATGTTTGGAGCTCAGGTTAGGTTTTTGGAATGTGTGCATGTGTGCCTACGTGCATGAATGAATATATGTTGAATGGCTGTAGGTACTTGAACTGTGTTTTCACCATTGGAAAATAAAATGCCCTCAACGTACATGTCTAATCGTTACAGAAAATTAAAGTGTAAAAGCTGTATCAAGAAGCAACATATCCCCTCCTTCCCGTCATAAGTGATGAATCAGTAAAGCCATGTCTGTGTTAGAAGGTGAGCAATTCTGATTAGACTCCCACTTCCCCAGCCTGATGTGGTTAGAGACAGTTGATCCTGCAGAAAGAGGCATGGTCTAGGTAAGAACATGCTAACACAACCAAATGGCCCACTGTGTGCAACATGACTTTTTAAAGAGAGTGGTGTAATGAGCTTATTCTCTTCTTTGTGTGTGTGTGTTTGTTTCTGCCGAGGGGCTCTGGGGAGGAAGAGAAGGTGTCCAATATGTTATTGCATAAGGAGAGGAGAGAGATGTCTTCCTTCTCGAAAGACCAGCTTGCCCCTCCCCACTCCCATTCTCCTCTGTCTTAACATTTCTAGGACTCCCAATGCTCCCCAGTGTTTGTGTCACTAAAGGCAAACAAACCGTCATCTTCTCGTGGGCACCTCGCAGAGCCCATTTGGTAGAGATGTGGCCATGGTGAGCGTTTCCATGGAACAGGGGCAGCTGGTAAAGAAGTGGAGAGAGTGAGGAGAAGGAGGCACCACTGAGAATCCGTAGGTGTGCAACTCTGTTTCCCAGCACCTCTCAGTTTGAAGTTCAGGGAGTCAGCGCATGTGCTGGTCCTGTGAGATGAGGTCCTGTGGGTCTCCTGTCGGCCATTTGGAGATCAGCACAGAAACCGCACGTTCTGTCTCCTAAGTGTGTCCTTGACTAGGAGCACCTTTCCAGATCTCAGAGATAAGCTTTTCAAGACACTTCTGGCTTTAGTGGCGCTTCTTCTTTAGCCAAAAATAAATGAGGAGTGACCAGAGGGTAGGAAAAAAAAAAAAGCAGAGGACAGGGGAAGAAATGGAAGGTTAAGGAGGACAAAATGCAGAGGTGAAATGAGGCTTTGCATCAGGTTCCTGTTTGAGAAAATGTGATTCTCCTTCTGGGGCCAGGCAAGACGCCTAGGGATGGCTCAGGGAGAAAAGTGAGAGGTGAGACAAACAAAGGAAGCCTTGCAGGTTGGAGCAGTGAACAGAGGGAACTCAGGTCTTGTTTCCAGTGGAGCTTGTTCTTCTGCCTAGGAACAGTTTTGGGGACTCTGCAGCTGATTTCAGAGGAGGTGATTCCTTGAAGACGCAGCGATACCCTGAGCAAGTTCATCATTCTGTCCTCTTACTCCGTAACATTCTCTGAGGCCTGCAGGTTCCAAAACAAGAGCAGGAGAACAACCATTGTTTCACAATCTCTGCAAACATGTCACTGGTTTCTAGTTCCATGAGATGCCCCAACCAATGAATGAATGAATGAATGAATGATGCCTGGTCAAATGAGATTAGGGGATGCTGCCCATTCAATCTCCCTTTTGGAGAATTATAGGACAAATTAACAAATAACAGACTGAAAATCCTGCTCCAAAGGCATCTTTTTTAACATGGCAATTTTTTTCTAACTTAGTTGACTGAGGACAGGCCTGCAATCTTGCACAACAATTTAGATGATGTGGCGACTCCCGGGTTAAAACAATCTGTATGGCTTTATAGGGTGGTTTTTGCCATAGGCCCCTTCTTTTTCTTTAAGTAATACCTATTAACATCTCGAGGAGAGATTATTGCATTCTGTGGGACACAGTTTAAAAAACACTAGATTGAAATAATAATCCACTTGTCATGACTATGTAAATGGCACTACTTTCACAGCATTAGTGAGACAAAAAGTCTGAGTGGGGTCGATTTGTGCCAGAGCACTAATCCATCAATGCTGCCTGGAATCCGTAAAATCCTTTTGCAAGATGGTTTCCTGAGATAAGGGTGCAGCTTGTGGTGAGAGGGTGAGATCATTAGATTTGCATGAGAATCTCATGGCCACAGTTTCCTTAGCTCTGTACTTTACAGCCACTGGTTCTTCTTCTTTGATCTAAGGCAATTTTGGTATTGGCAGGTGGTGGTTGTGGAAATACTCCATGGCCCTTTTAAATGTTTAAAGGCCCCCGAGGTACAGTGCTGCCTATCAGGGATTCTTGAGTGAAAGCATGTGTCTTAGGACTGCAAAGGGACTGAAAGGATCTTCTGGACCATTTTCTGTTTCTTATTTTTTTTTTAAATTATTTATTATACTTTAAGTTCTGGGCTACAGGTGCAGATCATGCAGGTTTGTTACATAGGTATACATGTACCATGGTGGTGGTTTGCTGCATTCATCACCCCGTGGTCTACTTTAGATATTTTTCCTAATGCTATCCCTCCCCAATCCCTAGACCCCCATCCCCCAGACCCCGGTGTGTGATGTTCCCCTCCCTGTGTCTGGAGGGGGCACCCACTTATGAGTGAGAACATGAGGTGTTTGGTTTTCTGTTCTTGTGTCAGTTTCCTGAGAATGATGGTTTCCAGTTTCATCCATGTCCCTGCAAAGGACATGAACTCATCCTTGTTTATGGCTGCATAGTATTCCATGGTGTATATGTGCCACATTTTCTTTATTCAGTCTATCATTGATGAGCATTTGGGTTGGTTCCAAGTCTTTGCTATTGTGAACAGTGCCACAATAAACTTGTTTCTTTTTTTCTTTCTTTCTTAACTTGTTTCTTTTTTCTTTCTTTTTTTTTTTTGAGATGGACTCTCTCTCTGTCACCCAGGCTGGAGTGCAATGGCATGATCTTGGCTCACTGCAGCCTCCTCCTCCTGGGCTCAAGCGATTCTCCTGCCTCAGCCTCCTGAGTAGCTGGGATTACAGGCACCTGTCACCATGCTCAGCTAATTTTCGCATTTTTAGTAGAGACGGGGTTTCACCATGCTGGCCAGGCTGGTCTCGAACTCCTGGCCTCAAGTTATCCACCTGTCCTTGCCTCCTAAAGTGCTGGCATTCCAGGCATGTGCCACTGTGCCCAGCTCGTTTTCTGTTTCTAAGTGGTTAATAATACTATTTTATAAATATGCAATGTTTTTTGTTTCAAATTCTAGAACAGCAGTTCCCAAATTTTGCTGCACAGAGAAATTGCCTGGGAAACTTTTCATTCCAATGCCTGTACTGCATCCCATTCCAGTCAAATCACGATGTTGGGAGTGGGAGCCTGCATTTGTATTTTTCCAAGATCCCTAGTAATTCCAGTGTGCTGCAAAGTCTGGGTACCACTGGTTTGGAAGCATTTTACTTCCCAGACAAATTTTTTTTTCCATACCAATAGGTCTTTTATTGCATCATTTAAATATCAGAAGTAGGTCTTAGGAATCATCCAGCATCTTATTTCTGTAGCTGGACAACTCTTGGATCTTATTCACAAGTCTGCTGAACAGTTCCTTTTTCAGAGACATAGACGCCATCCCAAAATTTCCTGATATCCTTGTTTTTAGCTGTCGTGGCTTGCTGAATCAAAGCCGCTGAGTTTGAAACAAGCTCCATGTCATTTCCTTCAAGGATTAATTCGTCTTTCTGGGCTTGAGATACTGAACAAGAAACACCTGGCCTCCTCCGAACCCTGCGGATGTATTTTTCACCCAAGAAATTTCAGATTTCAACGAGAGACCCATTCTCCTGGATAACGACACTGATGGGGAAGTGAGCTTACGCAGACCTCATCTTGTGAGGGAAGCCCAGTGTAACACCCTTGACCATGTTCTGTACATGACGACAAATAGTCCCAACGGTAGCCAGTTCCTTTCTGTTACCCCACCATTTGTCACCACGAAGCCTCCTTTTTTTTTTTTCTTTCTAAGAAGACTCAGTTCTACATTGATGTGACTGAAGTCCCCCCACAGGGTTCCTCTGGGGCCCTTCAGAGTAATGTTGACATTTTCTGGAATGCTGGCAGTCTGATTGTTAAGAATGATGTTCATTCTCACAGTAGACACAGCAATTTCCAGACGTTTTTAAAACAACTGTGGGCCAGGTGTTGTGGCTACATCCCAGCACTTTGGGAGGCAGAGCTGGGAGGATAGCTTGGGCCCAGGAGTTTGAAATCAGAGTGGGCAAAATAGCAAGATCTCTTTCTCTACTTAAAAGAAATAAAAAAGAATTACCCAGGTATGGTGGTGAGCTATGATTGTGCCACTCCAGCCTGAGTGACAGACTGAGGCCCTGTTTCAAAAACATAAAACAAAACAAAACAAAACTGTGTCTCTCTGGGGCAGGGGTTCATTCTTACCCTCATTTTGTAAGTGATAGCTGAAGTCCTAGGAAGTTAAGGAAGGTGATCAAGGTTGAAAGATTGCTTCCTGTTCCAGGTGATTGAATTACAAACTCGGTCTATCAGACTAGATCCTGAAAGTGGTGGGATGAGAGATTGAGTGGGGGAGTGGGGAGCCGGCCCTGAAAGCCTAGTGGTCTGAACATGGCTTTGGGTCTGTAGGAGAAACAAGAAAGCCGCTTCAGCACTCTGCCTCCTGCCCCTCCCGTCAATGCTGTTTCTGTCTGTAGACTGCTGGTTTGCATTTCATTTACAGGGACACAAAATGGAACCTTTGTGCTGGAATTGAAGGAAATTATAAAAGCCCACAGCTTCTCTTCAGACTTAATGTCAACTATTTGTCTCCTGTTATTTTCAAACAAACAAGTCCTCCGTGTGAGTTTTGAGGCAATCTCAAACGCTATCTCCCTTGGTTCTTTTTATAGTTTCCTAGTCCCTGCTTCAGCAGGCATGAGAAAAACCCACCATTCGTAGAATTGTCCTATCAGCCACACGGTGCGGCTGGAGGGGTCAGATGAGTCCTGGCCAGAGACTCTGAGCAGGACGGTGGGTTACACAGATGCACACAAGGGTGAAAACAAATGACGGATGAGACTGGGCTTTCCTGAGGCTTCAGGTTTCATCAACTAGAAACTTAGAAGCAAGGATGAAAGAGGAATGACTCCCGAATCCCTCAAATATATTGCCAGATGAAACATATTTCCACCATCTGACATCCTGTTTTACAGATTAGGAGATGAAGACATTTATTTATTTATTTATTTATTTATTTATATTATTATACTTTAAGTTTTGAGCTACATGTGCAGAATGTGCAGGTTTGTTACATAGGTATACACATGCCATGGTGGTTTGCTGCACCCATCAGCCCGTCATCCACATTAGGTATCTCTCCTAATGCTGTCCCTCACCTAGCCCCCCACCCCGACAGGCCCCAGTGTGTGATGTTCCCCTCCCTGTGTCCATGTGTTCTCATTGTTCAGCTCCCACTTATGAGTGAGAACATGTGGTGTTTGGTTTTCTGTTCCTGTGTCTGTTTGCTGGGAATGATGGTTTCCAGCTTCATTCACGTCCCTGCAAAGGACATGAACTCATCCTTTTTTATGGCTGCATAGTATTCCATGGTTATATGTGCCACATTTTCTTTATCCAGTCTATTATTGATGGGCATTTGGGGTGTTTCCTAGTCTTTGCTATTTGCTAATCTGTGTCTTTTAATTTGAGCACTTGGCCCATTTACATTTAAGGTTAAACTATGTGTGAATTTGATCCTGTCATTATAAGTCTCGCTGATTATTTTGCTTGTGAGCTGATGCAGTTTCTTCATAGCATCGATAGTCTTTACAATTTGGTATGTTTTTTCAGTGGCTGGTACCAGTTTTTCTTTTCCATATTTAGTGCTTCTTTCAGGAGTTCTTGTAAGACAGGCCTGATGGTGATAAAATTTCTCAGCATTTGCTCATCTGTAAAGGATTTTATTTCTCCTTTGCTTATGAAGCTTAGTTTGGCTGGGTATGAAATTCTGGTTTGAAAATTATTTTCTTTAAGAATGTTGAATATTGACCCCACTCTCTTCTGGCTTGTAGGGTTTCTGCAGAGACCAGTTGTTAGTCTGATGAGCTTCCCTTTGTGGGTAACCCGACCTTGAGATGAAGAAATGTCTAACAGTGCTAAAATATGGAAGACAAGAAAATAATTCTCTTTTCACTAGAGGTAGACAGGCCCAGGTTGGGTGGCCACTTGCATACCATGCTCTATGGGAACTGGGAATGGGTGACTTTAAATTCTGAGGCCTATGGTAGGTCTTAGAAGGAGAACTAAGATGCTTTACCTTACAATTTAAAAAAAAATTATGACCTTGAAACTCTAGGTTAAATGACTATTTGAGCATTATTTCTTCCCTAGCCTCAGAATAATGACATTGTGAATTCTTCTGGAATTGCACTGATGTGGAAGATTACCACTGATTCCCACAGCAGGGACTCCATAAGATCTGGCTCTAAATAGGTTGGACAAAAAGAAAGAGCCTTTTTTTTTTTTTGGAGTATGAATGAATCTCCAGGTTGCCATCCTTTGTTATATGTGTTATAACAAAATCCTAAAATATGTGAATAATTTACTTTATAAAAACAGTGGAATTTAAAGTTGCCCCTATCAATGACACACTCGCTTGTGTTCCACAATAGTTCCTTGATTAGGGAAAAAGAGGGATGACAAACCTGGGAACTGCTTATCTCGGAGGAGTGTTCCATGAGGAAAAGAGTCAGCCCTCACATATGTGGCAGCTGATAAAAAGGCTGAGCACCCACTACTCAGTCTAAACCAGGGCTCCTCAGAGTGTGAACCACAGACCAGCAACATTAGCATCATTTAGGAGTTACTTAGAGATGGAAATTCTCAGGTCCTCAAAAAAGACCTACTGAAACAGAATCTCTAAGGTGGGACCTGGGTATCTGTGGTTGCACAAGGTCTCCGGGTGATTCTAGTACTTGCTAAAATTTGAGAAGCACAGCCTTAGACCCATGGTTCTCAAAATGTGGTCTCCAGATCAAAAGCACCAGCATCATCTGGGAGCTGTTCAAAAGCATTGGAGACTCCTTTTCAACGGGCATTTGCAGGTGATGGTGGAAATGCTTCATGGCACTTTTTAGCGCTTAAAGGCCACAGAGACGGCAAAATTAAACATAGAAACATAATGAACTCTTAGATATGTGCATGTGTCTTAGAGCTGGAAAGGAACCGAAAAGGTCTCCTGGACCTATTTCTTGTCTCTAGGGAGTTAATAATGTAATCTTACAAATCCCCAGTATTTTCTTTTTCTTTCCACATTTTGGTTTAAAACAGTGGTTGCTAAATCAGAAACTCTGGAGGTGGGCCCAGCAATCGGTGCTTTAACAAGCTCTCCAGGTAGATGAGCCTCAAGTTTGAGAACCGCTACACCATGGTTTCCATCAGAATTCCTCCCGGCATGGTTGCATAGAGCATTAGGACTTCCATGATTTGGCCTGGGCTTGAGGCCCTGGTAGCTGACTCCTGGTGGCCGCCCATCTCTGCTACATTCTCTCCCTGATTCCAGGCTGAGAGGTGCAGGTTGGGTGTTGCGCTTGTAGTAATGTGACCACACTTGGACTCTGGTAGAGGAGATAGCAAGGTTTTGAAATGAGGACTTCTTTTTCTTCACTTCCCCACTGTTGATCTGCCTCTACACAGCCCCTAGCCTGCCCAGCACTCTTTAAAGTGCTTTAAAGCTAGGAGACTGGAAAGCAGGACACCCAGAGACTGTCATGACAGTCCACTGCTCTTGAGCAAGGGCATGCCTGCAAGCCTTGGCGGGGTTCACATGGCTTGTCTCCAGCTCCACAGAAAACATGTCCTCTTTTCAGGAGGTGAAGTCATCTTAGCTTCATGCAGAGACCATAGGACTTGGACCCCCCCCAGGGTGGCTACTGATTGCTTTCCTCTCAGGCCAGTTTGAGGAGGCTCTGGCTAACAAGTGTATTTTCCCATAGGAATCTGGACCTATATTAAGAAATCAGTAAATATTAAAAAGAAGATGGATGCAAGAAGGATGAAGAAAGAAGAAGGTAGGATTGGGAGTGTTACCAGTGGAAGCTCTTGCACTGGGGCTGGCTAGGGTTGGAGGATTTGCAGTGGGAAGAGGCCACTGGACAGCCACTCTTGTTATGCTGGCCGAGAACACAGCATGTTCAGGAGATGGAAGGGGGTTGCTGCTCATTTTGCTCCAGGCATTTGAGTTTGAACTCTGCCAGATTCATGCAAATGCCCCATCCCACAAGATCGTTACATTTGTTTGGAGGAGGCAAGGGTGAATAGTCTGTGCTTAGAGGCCTTGCTGGGAATTTTCTAGTGAGACGTAATATCACACATGACTTTTGCAGGGAGATGGAATCCTTCTAAGCCACGTTCTTTACTGATAGATCTGTCCTCAGACAAGCTCCAGCTCCTGGACACCCACGAGGCAGCCTGGGAGTAACTATACGACCTACATCTTCATTTGATTATCCCTATTTACAGCATTTTTTTTTTTTACTGCATTCAGTTTGAAGATGGCAAGACGACTCTTTTAACTCCCCTCCTTGCAAAATTCCAATTGAAATGACCAAAGAAATGTAGAATTAGGGAAAGAATGCATCACATAAGAACACAGGGAAAGGTAGCAGCTACAGGAGAGAAATTGAGTTATTTCTGCTAGATAGAGTGATGTTGCAAGTGAAAGATGGGAAGGACCAACACGCCCATGATTTTGCATCTAAAGGAACAGGCTGCTTAATAAACTAGTGGGTTGAATTTCTAGCAACACCCACCCCTTTTGGCAAACACCCCAAACTTCTGGCCAGCAACCATAGTGAAAAGCTTTGTTTTTTTTTGAGCCTTGTTAAGCTTGAATTCAAACCCGCTACTTGTTGGATGTGCAAGTTGGTCAGCCTCAGTTTCATCTTCTATTAAATGGGGAGAATACCTACCTAATAAGGTGTAACTAGGATTAAATGAAATAGTTTAGGTTGGGAAACATAGCCAAAAGCTTTAGCTACTTTTACTGATTACTACATGTCACATACTGTGCCAAAAGCACATAAGTTATCTTTAATCCACAAGAAAGCTCCGTGAACTTAGTCTTATTCTAATCACCATTTTACAGATGAGGCACTTGAAGTTTAGCAAGCTTAAGAAACTTGCTCATGGTTCACAGCTATAAAGAGAGTAGCGTAGGAATTTGGAGCAGCCAAGGGCAGAACCCATGCTTTCAAGCACTAAGCTGTACTGTTCCAAGCTCTTTTACTTTCTTTAGTCCTCAGACTAACCATTTTTATTGATGAAAAAAAATAGAAGTTCAGGGGTAAAACAATTTGAGGTTATGCAAGTATTTAAAATCAATCAAGTCTGACTCTGTCTCTTCGTTCTTACCATTCTGTTGTTGTTTAATTGATATACTTTCTAGGATGTTATTCTGTTTCCCCACACTGAATTGGATTTTATTCCCACTGAATACAAGGGGTGCAAAATAGGGAGGACCTCACAATCTGGTTCCAATGCCTTCCCATTTTTTGAAGAATTGAGCTATTGCATGTGACTGCCTCTAAATGGCCTGCATTTCTCTTTGCTGTTAGGACTCACAGAAAGCACTGGACTTTTCCTGAAGCTGCTTGAAAAGCACGAGCCCTGGCCAGCCTCTGTCACCTATACCTCTCAGACAGTGAAAAGACTCATTGAGAAAAGCAAAAATAGAGAACTAGAATGCATGCGTGTCCTCGGGGAAAGCTCCTGGTCCTCAAGGAAGAATAATCCTTCCAGTGTCATTCAGCTGAAAAGGAGAAAGTTGTCCAAGTCTTCTGGCGAAGTTGTGTTCAGGGACATGCTGTCAGAATCCACCTTATCAATGTGGGGCGCTTATTCAGTAGCGACCATGGCTCCTACCATGATCCCAGAACCCACGCACTTACATACGGATTCCAGAGATGGTCCCACTGAAAACTATAACAAGATCATCTTTGCCCGAAAGCCTGTGATGAGGATGCTCCCTACAGTTCGCTACTGACCAACAAGGAGAAACACACAAATGTTTTTAGCCAGGGGTCCCTGCAGCCATCCCCCAAGAATGTACAGCGATTAAACTCTATTTGCCACGCATTTCACGGTGTCCTTTACATCTGGACTTGCTCTTGCTCATGCAGAGCTTGGCTGAGAGAAACCAGATCAGAATGTGGGCTGTAGGTGGGTGGGTGTGTGCTTTACCACACTGCTGTCTGGAGGGATTGGGCAGTGCTTGGCTGTAGTCTCTGCCGTGGATGCTCAGCACCAAAATATGGGTGATTTGTCTGGGTCCAGGCAGGAGACAGAAATCATACCAGCTATTTTATTTGAGATAACTTAATATAAATAAGGATTAACCAGGTGACAGAAAAGGGCAGGAAGGGAATACAAAGGTATCCATGGAGGTAGTACCACAGGGAGCAGGCATCATACTTGAGGATCGGGAACAAGGGGAAGATGCCAGGCTCATCGAAAGGTAGTTGCTTGGAGAAAGGATACGGGGCTGAATCTCAGACGTCTGAGCTGGGGGAGTGGGGATGCCACACAACTCAAGCTGGTGTCTCTGAGTTCTGAGGAGGGTTCCTGTGGGGATGGTGCCCCCGCCTCTGAAGAGGGGAGCTGTTTTGTTGGTGTCTCTGAGGGGACCACCATGAGGCTGCTTTTGTGAGTGTTGGAAAAACCAAAAACTGCATTGAAATCTTTCTGGAAGGAGTTGCCACTGCCCTGGTGAAGAAAAAGCCCTCCTAGAGTTAGCAACCTTCCTGGCACGGACAGGAAGCCGATAGAAAGTGAACAGGAAGCAAACAAGAAGTGAGTAAGGAGCCACTTCCTACTTCCTCCTTTAGCCTTGCAGATTCCTGCTAGCGCCCCCTGTGGGCAGAGCCTATCAGGGCACAAAGCTGGAATGTGGTTTGTAGAATTCCAGCCCCAGCATCCCCAAGCATAGGATGGATTTTGAAGCCAAGAGAAAATTAGCTCTCAGCTGAGTTCTGAGTGATCCCATTCCTGAAGCTGCTGGAAAAACATGACCCCTGGCCAGCCTACGTCACCTATACCTCTCAGACAGACCCAGGAAACCAGCTGGGTCAGCCTGTCATAACTGGATCCCTCTTGCATGTAAAGACAAAGATTGTCTGCCTGGAGATGGAGAAAAGTTCAGCATAGCTTGCTTTGGGGCCAACTCAGAGCATGGGTGAACCAATCCTAGCTGTCCTCTGACAAATAACAGCTGGAGTCCTGCCAGGAGCTTTCCCCCCAGGCACTCGGCTCCACAAGGCAAATCTTAGAGAAGTGCAGGGGAAAAGAGTTCTCCATTTCTCAGCAGGGGACACCCTGGTCCCCACTGCCGCTTTGCCCTCCAAGGGAAAAACCTCTCAATACCAGGTCCAGGAGCAGCTTTGTTCATGAGAAACCAAGAGACATCCCTGGCACTCCCAGAAATAGACATGGAGCCCTTACTAAGGTCTGAAGTCCATCACGAGCAGCCAGGGCATGGAGTGGAATGCAGGTTATTCCTAATGTAACCTCATCTGTCTGTCTAAGCTCGAGAGGCCTGGGGTATCTCAGGTTATGCTAAACATATTTAACTTACATCTCTCAGAGGGACCTGGCTTTCTCTGATGTTCCGCAGCCCGCAGCCTCTTTTTATTTATCTCCTCTCCATATGGAATTTTCTGCTTGGCAGGAGAGCTGTTTCAATTAGCCTCCCTGACGTAGTAGGTTCATGAAACATCAGAGTATGTATTTTGTTAGTCTGTCTGTGTTGCTCTGTAACTAAGGCCCCGTCTGACACATATTGAGCAGCTGTTTCGAGCAGATTCTTTGGCTCCCTGTACAGAGTATGGCATTTACCCATTTGCAGATTCCACGGTTGGTGTTTAAACAGTTGAAGTTTAACCTCAGCAACATGACAGAGCCTGCTGGTCATTTTCATGTTGGCAGGGGCTATTGGGACGTCAAATAGTTCCACATTCTGCAGCCTCTCTAGATGTGGCCTGGG
>PVKP010016297.1:19142-48536 GCA_004027715.1 Plecturocebus donacophilus
GTAGGTGGATCACCTGAGGTCAGGAGTTTGAGACCAGCCTGGCCAACATGGCGAAACCCCATCTCTACTAAAAAATATATACAAAAATTAGCCAAGTGTGGTGATGAGTGCCTGTAATCTCAGCTACTTGGCAGGCTGAGGCAGGAGAATAACGAATCTGGGCCGTGGAGGTTGCAGCGAGCCAAGATAGCGCCGTTATACTCTAGAGCCTGGGCAACAGGCTCCATCTCAAAAAAAAAACTCCATCTCAAAAAAAAAAAAAAAAGAGACTACAAAAAAACCTTCAAAGAGGTAACTGCATAAACAAAGGCACAGTGCAGATGTGGGCAAGCCAGATATCTAGGGGTGGCCCAGCAGCCCTCTAACCTAAACAGAGAGGAGTTGTCCACTTTATCGACAGCAAGTCTAAGAGCTGCTTTGGAATGAGGCCAGCACAGTGTGACTAGTCCCTTAGTCTTTTTTGTAATTGAACAGGGAGAACAAGACGGGTACCCTGAGGTAGGGATTTTGATCCTTGGGTCTTAAAGGGGGTCCTCAGAGGCAGTGGGGGAGTCTCATGGAGCAGCGCCGCTCTCCTGCTGGAATCCCAACCAGGGACTGACGATGTGTCCGGGAAGAGGAGAATCTAGGAGGAGGAATCTAGCGAGGAATGCTGCCTCGCTCCATGTGGACAGCGGCCGTGAAAAGATTGTTTAAGTGCTTTGCGAGCTGGGTCCAAGCAAATGTACACATCTGGACGGTGTGGTTCTTTTCAGCCTCGATTGAGTCACTTGGAGGCTTTTTGGAATCCCCACGCTTTTAGAATAAATGGCGCATTTTCAGAGACCACACATTATCAGTGCCAGATAGACAGATTGAGAAACCAAGAGAGGTAGAGCCGGGTAGGGGAATAAACAGGGACCTGAGATTTACTGTGATCTGATGTTGTCAGAGCCTGGGCTGAAGCTAAGGGCTGGGCTTACGTTTGTCAAGTAATCAGGAAAACCTCCACCTTCCTCTTTCACTACACATCCCCTTCCCTCTGTCTCTCACCAGGGACCCAAGGCTTCAGCCAGATACTGTGGTGCTTGGAAATCCCACAACAGTGTCTCAGATCGGTAGGGCATGTCTAAGCTGGGCCTGTCCCCAGCACTGAGCATGTATGTGGGAACATGGGAGCGTGCTGGGCAAGGCCAGATGGGGATGAAGGAATATTTCATGTGAGGTGGGGCTTGAAGCCACCCCCATATTCTGTGCCTTGAACCTGACAATGATCTGATTTCTTTATGGGGCAGGGCAGAATATTCAGGTACCCACTCTTGGTAGCACACTGTGCAGGGCAGCAGATGGCATGGAAAGGACCTTGGAATTGGTGTCGAGACCCTGTCTTGTCTCCCAGGCCCTATATTCCAGGACCAATGGAAAGTCCAACCCCATCTATGGCCTTTCTAGGAAGCTTCTATTGCTGGGGCCCAGCAAAGCCCATGGTATCAATTCACTTCCTCTCTGGATTCTATTATTTTTGGTAAACAAAGGGATGTGAGAAGCCACAGGATTTCAGGCAAGTTAAAAACCTGACCCTTGGGGTTGTTTCTGTGTGTCTGCCAACGGGGAGGAGCTTTATGGATAGCAGAGTCAGTCCTGGAAGTACTAACTTCTGGAAGGAAGAAAGATGGCCCTCCGTGTGCCAAGCTCTCTGCTCACATTTTTGCATTTTGGAGCTTATGTAAGCTCCCATAGACCTAGGCCCATGCTCTCTAGTTGACTAGATAATTGTGGAAGGAGGAGAGCCCCTTTGAGATTGGAACTTGTGCCTGTCAACTCCAAGTGCAGGCTGCTTCCCCTAAATTCAGATCTCTTCATCGGTGTTATCCATGACAATCCTGCTGGTGTCCTCAAGTAAGGCAGATGTGCTTGTGCGGTGGCTGCCGACCCAGGTTCAGCCATGGTTCATCTATTGTGAAGCAGCTCCGTTGGAGACCCCTCTTCATGGGGCCGATTCGCCGTGTGTCCCTGGACCAGTGGTGGTAGGATGGCAAGGCTGAAGGTCCCATGAGACCTGGGAGAGGTCAGCTGTGTTCACTGTTATATTTCCAGAGCTCTGCAATGGCCTGGCACAGAGTTGGTGCTCACGTGTTTACTGAGCAAGTGATTTATAAGAAAAAGTCTTAGCACCCAATCTAAAATGCACTGGGAAGAGTTGGTTTCTTTCATCATGTCCAGAGGCTGGAAAAACCACTTAAAGTTTGGAGCACTGAGTAGGCAGCTCTGCTATGAAGGTTCCATCTAGTCCTGAGAGTATGATGTGAGTGAGCTCTTCAGTAGGTTCTTTTCACATACCTGTCCTTGTGGGATATTGGCGAGAGAGAAGGAGCAGGAGGGACAAATTCAAAAAACTTAACATTTAGTGATTCTGTTCTTTTAAATGACCAATTCCATACCTGATGGAATTCCAAGTAGATTTCTTTGTCTTTAGCCTTCATCAGAAGGGACGTAATTTCCCAGACCTAACTTGTTCCTTGTTCCTGTGCATGCAGCATGCCAACGGGCACCCAACAAATATGCACTGGGTGCTGCCTGTGCCAGGCTTGGTGCCAGGGGCCCAGCCGTGGACACGGGAGATGCATTGAGGCTTATGTTCTGGTAGTGGAGCCTTGGACAAGCGCATTATCGCGTTGCAGTGGTGGTGCGAGTTATGAAGTGCAAGGCTCTGTCAGTGTATTTGCTTTAGGCTCATGACGTGTCCTCTCAGTCTCATGAAAGAGGGATTATGGAAAGAGGCAGGATTAGTATCAGGACAGCTGCTCATAAAAAGGAGTGAGGTCATGGCGAATTTTTGGCCAAGTTGAATGTGAGTGGCTGGGTAAGTTTGTAAAACTTTGCAAAGCTGCCTTCAGTTTATATTCAGCCCCTATGTCCATGTTTGCGTCTGTAGCGCCATGAAGCGTTCCCTGGTTGGGACAGGCTTTAGGTTAGGGCATCTCTCTCTGTAGCCCTCTATAGTGACAACACAGAGGAAGTGTCAAACATGCACGCTGTTCATTCCAGGACTCGCATTTCCTGACTGCCTCTCTATCCTAGAGCGCTGAGCTTGGCAGCTACAAAGGAGACCTCAAGGCCCCATCAATGTCCTCTCCAGACCTGGGGTAGGTGCCAGGTCAAAGCCGTCAGCATCTGGCTCCTGGCCTGCTGGGCCCCACCTCACATTCCTAGTTCTCCAGAGCAAGAGGGCCAGCTCTGCCTCGCATTTCTTGACAGTCTTTGCTCCCTACTTGCTTTGCCAGGTTTCCCAGGGGCCTCTCTGTAGACAGAGGCGTGGGGTGCATTTCAACCGTGACCTTGCCCTTGGTCTATCTCCTTCCAGCCTCTTTGGTGATAGGCAGAGTACTCCTCGCTCTGTCTTTTACTCTTTCTTTTTATTTATTTCTTTTTTTTTTGAGACAGAGTTTTGCTTTTTGTTGCCCAGGCTGGCGTGCAGTGGTTCCATCTCAGCTCACTGCAATCTCCGCCTCCTGGGTTTACGCGATTCTCCGGTCTCAGCCTCCTGAGTAGCTGGGATTACAGGCACCCGCCACCACGCCTGGCTGCTTTTTGTATTTTCGGTAGAGACAGGGTTTTATCATGTTGGCAAGGCTGGTCTTGAACTCTTGACCTCAGGTGATCCACCCGCCTCGGCCTCCCAAAGTGCTGGAATTACAGGCATGAGCCACCGTGCCTGACCTGTCTTTTACTCTTTCACCCTTCTTTTCTTCCTTTCCTCTTTTCAACTCCCTTCCTTCCTGTTGCCTCCCTCCCTCCTTTCCCTTATTCTTTACCTATGGAGCTTCACTGATTTTTTTTTAAATTGCAAAATTAAATGATGCTGCTTGTTGCAAGTAACTCAGGTTTTCTTGACATATATGTGACAAGTGACCTTGACTGTGTCAAGCTTTATGGGGAGGATATGCCCTTTAATACTCAGATACTGGGAGTAGGAGCTCCAGCCTGAGGACAAAGGGGAGTTCCCACATACTTTCTGGGAAGCTCTGAGAAATGCTTGTGTATTCCACAAAACCACTGTAATGGCCACCGGTTCCTCCCTGTCCCCCGGCCACCTATCTCCTTTCTGAAGCAGCTGCTCAGGATCCCAGGCCGTTGCTGTTCTGCCCCTCCCCACTGTAGCTACTGGGTGCCCCCGCAGCTTCCAAAAGCACAGCTCTGCCAGGTTCGCCACCGCTAACATGTCTGCTGTGATGGATTGGGGGTAGCAGAAGCTAAACAGAGTAAATTACAATTGCTGCCAGAAGTGGCTACTCCGGGGGAGGGGGTCCTAAATCACAGCCTCAATGTGATTTCTGTTCCCCGGTGAGGGCTCACCCTTCAACATGGATCTCAGTGTATCTGCATAACTCAGAATCCAGGTCCAATCCTCCCTTAACCCTGGAGGTATTGGGGCCTCCTGCAGCTGACTTTCCCCTGTCCACAGCCTCCCTCTTTTCTGGATCACAGACAAAACTGCCACTGAGAACAACAGCAGCCTCATCCATGAGATGTAGTTTAGTTTTCCTGCCTTGGAAAGGACAGCCACAGCATCCAACAGTACATTCTCTGCTGCATGCCTTGGTCAGTCAGGATACACAGTGCATTTGGAACTTCAGAATGATTTAGCAGAGCAGGGGGCTTTTGTCTGGTCCTCTTTAGAGTCCTACTGCCAGAACATGAGGAAGTTAAGCCTAATGATCACATGTAGCTTTCAAACAGAACACACAGCACCTCCACCATCACCATCATCACCCTGACCACCTTCATTTTCACCTGCAACCTCATCACTACCACCATGACCATCACCACTATACCACTACCACCACCATCACCACCACCATCACCTCCACCTCTACCTTTAACTCACCATCACCATGACGACCGCCATTACCACCAGAACCACTGAACAAAATAATGAAAATGCTGCTTTAGGCCGGGGACGGTGACTCACACCTGTAATCCCAGCACTTTGGGAGGTGGAGACGAGCAGATCACTTGAAGTCAGGAGTTCGAGACCAGCCTGGCCATCATGGTGAAACCCCGTCTCTACTAAAATTACAAAAATTAGCTGGGTGTGGTGGTGGGCACCTGTAATCCCAGCTATTGGGCAGGAGAATCACTTGAACCCCGGGAGGCGGAGGTTGCAGTGAGCAGAGATCGTGCCATTGCACTCCAGTCTAGGAGACAGAGCGAGACTACATCTCAAAATAAATAAATAAAAAAGAAAGTGCAGCCTTTATTTCTTTATTTATTTAAAAGTCTTTCTCTAGCAAATGCCCATTCTCAATAGAAGTCCTATTTCCTATCACCTAATAGAATCTTTTACATCTGCAGAGGCAACTGCCTTGGGTTACTTCACCAACTCTGGACACCCCCAAAAAATCATTCTGCACGAATAAGCTCCAAAGTGAGCCCTCTCAGAAGAAAAGCAGGATTTGACCAAGAGATGAATGCTGACTTTCTAGAATGCAGAAATCATCAGAGTTCTTAACCTGGCTCCCACAGGCTTTCAAGATATCCACAAATAGAATTCAGGAGTCCATTCACTTGGAGGGGAAAAAAATTATAGCTTTGTTTTTATTAAACCTGGAGATGAGCATTCCCTTCAGTGAAGTTTTACCAATACCTGTGCTTTTGTCAGCATTAGAAATCACAGATACTTTCGCATGACACGACAGTTGCAGATATCTTGAAATATTGTGTCTGCTCATTGCTTCTTTGAAAGTAAGGTTGTCATTGGACTTGCTGCGACATCTTGTTATTTAATGCATTGGTAAAGAAAACCCAAAGTATACTTAGCAAACATCTGTTTTAAAAAAACACTTAATTTCAACAAAATTGATTTCTGTTTTTATTCTTATGTATTTTATTAAAAAAAATTAAGAACCCCTGACATAAGGTCAGTTCCTCTGACTTCAACACCTTTCAAATCTTGCTTCTGTTTTGCATCTAAAGTAAATGGTGGGAACTTCTCTCCCTTGACAGCTACCCCAAGGAGTAACCGCTGTTCACAGCTTGGCATCTATTTCTTCAAACTCTTCTTTATTACAAATACATGTATGTATTTAATGTAGGTATACACATACTACACATAGTTATTTTTAATGAGATCACTCTACATATTCTGCAGCTTGCTTTGTTTCTACTTAACATTTCACCCTGTTAATGTAAGATTGCCTCCATTTTTTGGATTGCAGTGAAATGCCAGAGCTCATGTACCCATTCCTCCTCCTGAAAGGTATTCAGGTTGGTTCCACCTTTTCTCCACTACAACCATTACCGCAATGAGCTTCTTGAGGCAGCTCTTCTCCTCTTTTTCCCATGCTGCTTCCTTGAGTGTCTCAGTGGCTTTCTGGGGCCCATTCCTTAGGAAATTGAAGCAGTGGGGTGTATGGGTACCTCCTATTTGAGCTTCTTTCCTATAGATTCTTTAGAAACCTATGAGCATGGTGGTGGGAGAGTCCTGGTATCTAGAATGCACAAACAGGATGATCAGAGATCCTGGTGCTTGAGTGATCTCAAAATACAAAACATGTTTCAAATTATGAAGTAAAGCAGGGGTAATGACTACCTCACTTTTTTTTTCACATCCTCCAGGTCTCTGCATGTCTTATTACAGGGTTTCTTGTACAGTGGCACATGCTGAGCACTGCACAATTTCAGAATGATGGGAGTGGAGACACAATTTCACATAGACTGTAATGCAAATGAAATTCTTTGTAGTAGTGTAACATGGTAACCCTGGCCTTATAGTAGAAATGGTTACGTACATGTTCTCTTTTTAAAAAATGTTGTTTTTACAAAGATGAGATCTTACCAAATACCTTCCTTTTGATTCTCTCATGTAACCATACATCATGGGTAGCCTCAAAGTCAATGGATAGAGCTCTCACTCTTTCCAACAGCTGAGTAATGCCCCATAGTAATCAATGCTTCCTCGTTTGATTTGGTTATTTGATTTTGACAAGTTCAAGTCCCAGATCTTGAGGAAAGTAATTTCTGCCTCCCCACCCTCAGACTTGGCTTGATGTAATAAAGCCTGTCTTAGTTTGTTCTGCTGCTGTAACAAAATGCCATAGACTGTGTGGCTTATATACAACATGAAATTTATTTCTCACAGTTCTGGAGCCTGGGAAGTCCATGATCAAGGTGTCAGCAGATTTGATGTCTGGTGAGAGCCTGCTTTATGGTTCATAGATGGAAACTTCTTGCTGTGTTTTCACATGGCAGAAGGGGCAAAAATGCTCCTGGGGTCTATTTTACAAGGACACTAATGTCTTTCATAAGGGCACCACCCTCATGACCTAATCACCTCCCAAAGGCCCCACTTCTTAGTACCAGGACCTTGGGGATTAGGATTTTAGTACATGAGTTTTGGGGGCATGCAAATGTGCAGACCCTAGCAATGCCCTCTATTTGTATGGAATGCATTTATTCTCAGTGTGTTCACCTTCCTTACTTGATGCTCCAACCACTGTCAGATCAGGAAGACTTAGGTTAAGAGAACACCCTAAATTCACACAAGCAGAGAAGCTAGTCTGTCCCTCAGGTCTCTGCTTTTCTCACCAGACAGCATGGCCTCCCCATGCAGGCCTCGTCATCATCACCCCTGTCTGTCCCACAATACTTGCTTTTGATCATCCTCAGGCTGGCAGCTCCCAGCTTCTTCCATGAAGTGCTCCAGGACACGTGCACCTGGCAAACAGCCATATAATTCTTCCCTGTTAGAACCAAGGTGGGCTGTGGGGTTTCTGACATGGGCTTCAACTGTCTGCAGCCGGGCGAAGATTCTCTGTTAGTTTGAGTGAGGACAGATCTGAGGATGTGAGGCCTCTTACACATCACCAATACGATAGTAGCGCATTCTGAGTGTACCTGAGCCTTATATTGTCAATCACCTGCTGAGAACAGTCTTAATAAACACACAAATCTGCAATGGCTACCAGGTGAATGGTACCACCTGGAGTTGTACGGCTGCATCACCTGTGGCACCACACAGGGTAGCTCTGGAAGGAAGTAGTGCTTGATATCACATCTGAAGGGCAAGTAGGATTTAGCCTGGTGTGTGTGTGTGTGTGTGTGTGTGTGTGTGTGTGTTAGGGGCAGGGGGATATCACGCTTAGTAAAAGCAGCATTGGAGAAGGTGTGAAGGCGGTGTAGTATTTTAAAAATTTTGTCCGTAAATTCTTTGATACCCCTCCCTTCCAGATATGGAGCTTCATTTGCCTCCCTTGGAGTGCGGGTTGAACTTCGTGATTCACTTCTGATGAACTGAACGTGGCAGAAGCGATGGGCTGTTACCTCGAAGATCAGGTTATAAAGAGACCTTGGCTTCAATAGTGGGCGCCCACTCTTTCTGCCTCAGATCATTTGCTCTGAGGGAAACAAGCTGACATTTCACTCCAGCAGTCCTGTGGAGAGGCCTATGCGGGAGGAGCAGCTGAAGCCTCCTGCCGGCAGCCATGGGTGTGAGCTTGAATACAGATTCTCTGGCCCCTTCAAAGGGCTGCAGCCCTGGCCAACAACTCTGCAACCTCATGAGTTATCCTGAGGCAGAACCACCAGCTAAGCTGCTCCTGAATTCCTAACCTAGCTATGACATAACAAATGTTTGTTGTTTTAAGAGACTAAATTTTGGAGTAATTTGTCATGCAACAATAGATAACTAATTCAGGGAGGAATGAGGTCAGATCATTCAAGACATTAAAAGGAGTTCAAAGTGGCCTAGCAGAAGCAGTGTTTTTCAGACTTCAGCATTCTTACGAATTGCCTTATGTATGTGCTAAAAATGCAGATTCCTGGGGCCGACTATCAGAGAGTCTGATTGGTAGATCTGGTGGGGGCCCAGATGTTTGCATTTTAAACAAGCATCTCAGGTAATCACATGCAGTTCACCTGAAGAGCACACTTTGAGAGGCCCCTGTGTGGGGCTGGTGGGTTGGGTGACCCATGTTGTGGCTGGGAGGTAGGTAGAGGTCTAATGTGCAACACATTAAAAAGCAAAACAAGATAAAAAAGACAAACCATATTCTTAAGAATAATGGAAAGTCATGCAGGGATTTGGGCAGGACAGCAGCTAAAGCTATATGCAGAGGATAAAGCCTGCTTGGTTTTCTTCTCTCATTGACCTGGCAGTGTGAATACTGGCTTATCAACAGCTCAACACAGAACCTTAAATATGGAGAAGTGAAGACAAGTAGGATTGAAGGCCTGCCTTTGAAGGACTCACAGATAATTTTTTAAAGTATACACAAGAGCTTGCATCCCCAAGTGAGAGCTGTCTCCTTCAAAGTTACCAGTGTGAAAGCTTGTTCTCATTCTACCGAAGTGGAGGCTGCCCAGAGCTTTTTTTTGAACCCCACTTCTGGTAATCATTTTCTAAGTCAGTTCTTAGTTGACTCCCAAAACCGGTTGCTTTAAAACCATGGACAAATCAAGTGAGTAGAAATACTGATTGTTTGAGATCATTTTACAGAGATCCTTTAATTTCACCAATCATTTTGAAGATGACGAGGCAAGGTCAGAGAGGCCCAGTGATTTTGTTGGGTATTTGCATTCAATACATCCACAGTTTTCAGGCTCACTGCTGATACCTGGTGGACCGTGTGTGGAGCATCTCCTGGTAGACTGGATGGGGGCAGGTGGATTTCTTCTGGGATGGCTTCCTGAAAGAGTCAGGCATTTTGGTGCTGGGCTTGAAGAAGCAGAGTGACATGAATGGGTGTGGAGGGGAGGGTGAGCATCCTAGCTCTATCCAAAAGGGCATTGCTATCTACAATTTCTTCTCTTAAAAAAAGTAGTGAACGACATTTTCCCAAAGGCATGTTTTCAAAGCTTTTTCTCCCCCTACCAGAACAGAACAGATGGATAGTGTTTGCATCCATGCCCCTGTTCCAGGGCCTTCACGGTTTTTAGGAGAGGCACAAGAGGCTGTGGGATTGTGCAACTTCCTGAGCGCAGATCTAAGCCCATCCCATTTTCTTCTGATTGTTCCATCTTCGTGTGACATGAATT
The DNA here is from genome assembly GCA_004027715.1 of Plecturocebus donacophilus. Classification (NCBI taxonomy): domain Eukaryota; kingdom Metazoa; phylum Chordata; class Mammalia; order Primates; family Pitheciidae; genus Plecturocebus; species Plecturocebus donacophilus. Next base: position 29,157 of record PVKP010016297.1, read on the forward strand.
AAATAGCAGAGTCTATTTTATTTTATTTGAAAGTCTTGCTCTGTTGCTCAGGCTGGAGTGCAGTGGCACAGTTTCAGCTCACTGCAACCTCTGCCTCCCAGGTTCAAGCAATTCTTGTGCCTAAGCCTCCCAAGTAGCTGGGACTACAGGCACGTGCCACCAAGCCAGGCTAATTTTTTATATTTTTAGTAGAGATTAGGTTTCACCATGTTGTCCAGGCTGGTCTTGAACTCCTGAGCTCAGGCAATCCGCCTGCGTTGGCCTCCCAAAGTGCTAGGATTACAGGCATGAGCCACCGCGCCCGGCCAAAGCAGGGTCTATTTTGGACAGCAGGGTGAAAAGCACTTGGGGTGAAATCATCGTGTGTATTTTCAAAAAAGCAGAGCACACCCTGCAGCAGAGAGCCCACATGCCCTCCGTTTCAGCACCTGCCCGTGGCGTCCTGGTCCAGGCACCTGACACGCTCCACCTGGGAGCTTTGCCCTGAATCCCTGGATGGGAAACGGAGCTAAGTTTCCACAGAGCTTCCCTCATAACAGCAAATACGAATTGGTGGATAAACATCCCAGCTTCCTTGTCTTTAAGTTGAGCAAATAACTCTGAGTCGTGCTCCACATAGGCTCCCAGAGTTCCCAGCAGGACCATGCATCAGCTGCCTAAATTGTTTTCTGCTCAAGAATGCACCTTGTATTGCCCTTTTTGCCTTCTCTGTCTCACTTCCGCAGTCCTCTACCAGTGTCTCGTGGGTTCACCTCGTAAATAGACTCCTCTCCTGAGATGTCCTCCAATCCTTATCTCAGGCTCTGCTTTTGGGGACCCCAACCTGGGTCCATCATCCCAACAAGCCCTAGATTATTATCAAGTGATCCACGAATAAAAAGATCCCTTTCCAGGGGAAGTTCTTTATTTTGCTTTGCATATAACATGCTCTTTTAAAAAATGAGAAAGCATTATAAAACAAGAAAACAAGGAGGGAACTATGCATTCAGGTAGGGGAAGAGGAGTAACAAATGAAACAGCCATGGAGGAGAATGCAAAGGAATTCCCCACACGTCCCACCTGCCTGCCACCATCCATCTGCCCAGAGGCAGCCACTGAGACAGGTTGGCGTGCTTCTCTTTGGAAGTCTTCTCTGCATATTTAAAAAACTTTAAGTCAGATCATGTCATGTGATTCAAGGTGGAAGTCAGAGCCTGTCAAATCCCTACAAGACCCTCTGCATTTCTCTCCTGTAGACCTCTTCTCCCATCCTTCCCTTCTCACTCACCCGCCCCAGCTCCCCGATGCCCTCACTGCAATCTTGGCAGTGCCCTTCCTTCTGGCTGGAACTCTCTTCCCCATCTGAGCACATAGTGTTCTCCCTCGCTTCCTACAAGGCTGGGCTCAGATACCCTCTTTTCCGTGAAGTTTTTTTCTAAGAACCTTGCTTGCAGCTGCATCCCTTCACATACTCCTGTCTTTATTTTTCTCCATATGACTCTGCACCACGTGGCACATCGCATAGTCCACTTATTGCTTAATGTTGTTCTTCATCATTAGAAAATAAGCTCTAAAGGGCAGAGGCATTTGTCTGTTTTTTCTTTGTTCTTTCTTTTTTTTTTTTTGTGACAGAGTTTTGCTTTTGTTGCCCCAGCAATCTCAGCTCACTGCAACCTCTTTCTCCCAGGTTCAAGAGATCCTCCTGCCTTAGCCTCCCAAATAGCTGGGATTATGGCATTCACCACCACACCTGGCTAATTGTTTTTGTACTTTTTTTTAGTAGAGACGGGATTTCACTGTGTTGGCCAGGCTGGTTTCGAACTCCTGACCTCAGGGGATCCACGTACCTCAGTCTCCCAAAGTGCCGGGATTATAGGCATGAGCTAGTCGGTTTGTCTGTTTTCTTCACTGCCGTATCCCTTGTGCTTAGAACAGTGCCTGACGTGCAGCATTTGCTCAGTAAAGCTTAGCTGAAAGGATACGCAAGTATGACCCTACCCCCAAACACATACTCGCGTGCACACACACACACATTATATAGTACACATATTGTTCTGCCCTGTTACTTTTTCCACTTAGCAATCTTAGAGGTTATTTCTCTTAGAACATATAGAATCATCTGAATATACAGTTGTGTGAATGTATTTAACCAGTTTCTTCTTGATGAACTTTGAGATTGTTTCTAGTCTTTAGTCCTTGCAAATTTACTCTTCTTGCAGATGGACTCGTTCATACGACAGATGCGAAAAACATCACACCCATTTACACTCTCCCCAGTAGCTGGTGAGAATGCCTGTTTTCATATATCTTGGTCAACACTGCATTATCAAACATTGTTTAAAATTTTACCTTAAGTTCTGGGATACATTTGCTGAATGTGCAGGTTTGTTACATAGGTATACATGTGCCATCGTGATTTGCTGCATCTATCAACCCGCCATCTAGGTTTTAAGCCCCGCATACATTAGATATTTGTTACAATAGCAGAGACTTGGAACCAACCCAAATGCTCATCAATGATAGACTGGATAAAGAAAATGTGGCACATATACACCATGGAATACTATGCAGCCATAAAAAACAACAAGTTTATGACCTTTGCAGGGACATGGATGAAGCTGGAAACCATCATCCTCAACAAACAAATACAGGAACAGAAAACCAAACATCACACGTTCTCACTCATAAGTGGGAGCTGAACAATGAGAACACATGGACACAGGGAGGGGAGCATCACATACTGTTGACAAATAGGATCTAATTAAACGGAAGAGCTTCTGCTCAGCAAAAGAAACTGTCATCAGAGTGAACAGGCAACCTACAGAATGGGAGAAAGTTTTTGCGACCTATACATCCGACAGAGGTCTAATATCCAGAATCTACAAGGAACTTAAAGAAATTTCCAAAAAAAAAAAAAAAAACAAGCCCATCAAAAAGTGGGCGAAGGATATAAACAGACACTTCTTAAAAGAAGACATTTATGTGGCCAGCAAATTTTGTAATCTTTGTTAATATACTCGGTAATACATTTTTACCAATTTTAATTTGTTGCTGTTTGTAATTTCTTTCATTTGTTCTCTCTCTATGTAAATTGCTTGTTTCTATGTTTTGCTCATTAAAAAAAATGAGTCCTTGGCGTTTTACTTGTGGTTCACAGTCCCATTTTATTTTAAACACTTTATCTCTTAGTCCTTTGTTATAATTTGTCCTTTAAATATTTCCTCAACTTTTTCATTTGTGTTTTGATAGACTTTAGTATTTTTGGCATATGTGAAATTATAAATATTTACATCGTCAACATTATCAATATTTTTATGTATGGCTTTTGAGTTTTGTCTTGATTAGAAAGGCTTTCTCCTCTCCCAAGATTATATGAGAAGATTACCATATGTTTATTTCTGATACTTTAAAACTTAAAAAAAATTAAATATATATTTTTTTCACCAGTAATTTATTTTAGTATAAAGACATGAAGGAAGATTTTGTTTGACTTTTTTCCCCTATGATTGGCCAGGTTTTCCAACAATATTTATTGAATCATCCATCTTTCCTGCACTAATGTGAAATTTGCCTTATGCGTTATTTTATATTTTTCAGTCTCTTTCAGGACTTTTTGCTTTGGCTCATTGATCCATTTGTCTATTTATGCACCAGGATAAAATATTTTCAATAATGCAGTTTTGAAATCTCTTTTAATTTCTGGTAAGACACACAAGGCCTTTCTGAGGTTTTTTTTGTTTTTGTTTTTCCGATTGCCTCTTTAGGTACCCAGAAGAGTGCATGGAATATAGGCTTCTTAACCATCTTGTTTAACAAGCCCCGTTCCCTGCTGAAAAGTCAAACTTCATAACAAGGAAATAGTAAAATAAAAGCTAGTTATCTTCATTCCCTCAGTTCCCCTGAAGTTAGAACCCTGCCTGAAACCTGACACATTGAAGCTGGGCTGTGGCTTGGATTGTAGGTAGCAGATGTGATGGGATGGGTCAAAACTTGAATCTACCAATGAATGTAGCAGTCTGAAGATATACGCTTTCCACTTAGAAAGCAAAATAGAAAAAAAAAAATGAAAATCAGAAAAAAAAAAAAATCCAGCCTTTGGCATCATTGGCTGCTGCATATGATTCCATCAAACTTTTAGGGAAACGCAAAGCTTGTGAAGCCTGGGCCTGAGGTCATGGGGCTGACATGCTGCCAGAGCTGGCGTAGACCCGGCTTCTTCTGCTCCTTCCTGGGCCTCCTGAAGTCCCTGGACACTGATGCAGTGGGAGCCTGGTATGAAGTTAATGTTTTGAGTGGGTGAGGTGTAGGAAGCAAAAACAGTAATTAAGGCATTTTTTCTACTCGGCTTCTTTCTCTTGGAATATTCCTGGCTTCCACAGGAACAGGCCCCCATTGTGTAACCCTGCCCTGGGCAGTTTGGCCAGGGTGCCGTCTGTGGCCTCAGGAGAGACCATCTTTGAGAGTGTGTGAGGAACTCGGGGAGCAGAACTCAGCTCCTCAGAGAAGCAGCTACAAGACAGCCCCACGTGCACCCACCCTGACCCGGGTGAGCTGCAGGAGTCGTCTGTTGGATGCCTCTGTTGTCCTCCCCTGAGCAACTGTTGCTGCAGAATCACTCAGACCTCAGGGGAGAAAGATGCTCACAGCTTGGTACTTATAAGCCAGGATGAGCACTCCCATCCTCACATACATGCTAGCGAACACATTTAGAGCCAGACGTCTTCTCCTCCCTTTCTCAGAGACCATGCTAATGTGTGCCTGCAATGGAGAAGGGCAGATGCGGGGAACGGGAAGGTTCTGGTTTGAGTGAATGGGCTATGTGTACTGTCCAGGTGGGAAGGAAGTCACCTGCTTTCAGCTCAGTGTACCCTCAGCATCCTCTCCACAGTTCAGTGTCCACCACAGCTTACAGGTGGTTTTGCAGGACGTGCCGCAGGGGTGGGGCGGGTGGGGCAGATACCCCTGTAGGAGGCCTGGCCTTTGGGATGGCCTAATGGACCTGCACCTGCCTCCTGTGCTGCTGTCCGAGGGCTCCAGCTCTGGCCATTTGAGGTCACTCTTGCCTTGTCCTCTTAGTCTGTGTCTCTCTTTTTAGCTAAATGCTCTGCTCTGTCACAAAAGGTCCCCTTTGTCGCTTCTGTCTTCCCAGAGCACTCCACTTAGTCATCCTCAGGGAGGACTGGGAAATTGGAAGGCAGGGTCAAAAGATGCATGTGTGATGTTTCCCTCCCTGGGAGGCCAGAAGACCATGCACAGTGTTCCAAGGTCTAGCCACACACATGCTCAGCAAGGAGGGATCCTGTCAGCTGTGGGATGCGCATCTGCTTCCCATGGCTGATGAGAAGATGCAATGCATGCGGTAATAATGGCAATGCTGATCGTGTTTGTTTACTGAATGTTCACCATGTGCCAGGCACTGCTGTCAACCACTTAGTGTGTATGACTTCACTCAATCATTGCAAAACCTGTAAGCACCTATTTTTATTTTCCCTATTTTTACAGGTAAATCACAGTGAAGTGCTAGGATTCAATGACCCTGAAAGGGTGCCTATCTCATAGTGAAATCTCAGTAAAGGTGATGGCTGTGGCAGGCACTTGTCTTGGCTCACAGAGCCAACTAGGTAAGTCTCTTTCCAACTCTGTGTACAGCGACATTGCACTGGTAGTTTAAAGTTGGCCATGCTGGGAGTATTTACACCAAAGGAATTGGCAAGCGCTACAAGTTTCCCTTCTGTTTTTCTGAAGAGACCATTTTACCACCAGTGCTACTCATATTATACTCCTGCTGGCATAGGAATAATCTTGGAATTGATTCCTATTAAAATCAATGCACTAAAAGAGGAGACCCTTCCCAAATTTCTTCAATGGTGGTTCTTTAATGGTTTTTTTTTTGCACTCTTATGTCACCATATTACTAATAAAATCCAGAGGCTGAGCGCAGTGGCTTACGCCTGTAATCCCAGCACTTTAGGAGGCCAAGGTAGGTGGATCAGGTCAGGAGTTCAGGACCAGCCTGGCCTACATGGTGAAACTCTGTCTCTACTAAAAATACAAAAATTAGCTGGGCATGGTGATGTGCACCTGTAATCCCAGCTACTCAGGAGGTTGAAGCATGCAAATCACTTGAATCCAGGAGGCAGAGGTTACTGTGAGCCAAAGTCACGTCACTGCACTCCAGCCTGGGCAACAGAGAGAGACTCTGTTTCCAAAAAAAAACAACAAACAGAAAAAAACGTCCAATCAGGGAAGAGTTTTACTTCAATGGACTTCAACTGTGAAGGTCTTAGAGGAGGCCTATAATCAGGGGAAAATGACGCTGAGAACCCCCAGGTACAGCTTGGAAAGCCACATATAATTTGCCATCACTAGGTAAGTTGGGTGTCATTGTGCTCGCCATAGCATTTTTTCTGAAAGCAAAGATGCTGTCCAATAATAGGACCATTTGAGGTGGACTGTGGAAAGAGAAGTTCATTCCAACTCCAGGAGAGGCTGGGGAGGGAAAGGCAGCTGGACAGAGGGGATTTAGCGTGGGATAACGTGGAGCTTCTTGGATCTTCGTTCCGGTCCCATGTTGACCTGCCTGCGGGGACTCAAGAAAGTTACTTGGGATCTCTGCTCTTTCCACAAATTAAGGGACTTGATCTAGAAAGAGCTGCAAAAGGCATCTCATCCATCATTGGCATATACAAGTGATTTGTTCACAGAATGCCCTGAAGACTATAAAGCATTGAGCAGAAGCAATCACCATGATTTTCATGATAAGATTTTTTCTTATTTTTGCACCAAGCCAAGATGTGTGTTCTAAGGAATGCAAGGTGGCTTGTCGTTTGTGTGGGATGGATCACAAGCAGAAATGTAAGAAATGGATGTCGTGTGTGTCTTGCTTGTCCAGCAATCAAATGCCTCCTGAGGGCCGGCACTTACTGTGTCTGACTTCTGGGCTACCTCCATATCTTGCACATACTCCTCCTGCTTCTTTGTAATTATTCGTTATTGTTTCTCTGTTCCCTGTATATGATAAGATTTGGGGAGCAGCACCCAAATTGCATTTTCATTTCTTCATTCAACAAGCATTCATTGAAACCTACATGTGCTTCAAAGAATATCGGAGGTGGATGAAACAAAATTCTTCTTTCTTAGGGGCTTTCTGGGAGGAGGATGGCAGAGAGGAAACCAATGGAAAACAGCACAAAGCAGCATATAATAGAGAACTTGGTAACAAGGTATAGACTGAAAGGGTGTTAGAAGTTGAGAAAAAGGGGGATCAGGAGGGGACAAGGGAGTTGAAAGAAAGTCAGGGAACGTTGGGGCTGAAGGTGGAAGTGACATGGATAATATGACTTCACTGGGAAAAGCTCACTAGCGATACGGCCCCTATGCTCATGGACACTGTAACTTCTGATGCACCTGGAATAAAAGGGGATCTGTAGGTCATGAGAGAAATAGAAGAGTGTGATGAGATTAGAACTCTCCAAAACAAGGTAAGTAGCACATGGAAGCAGAGGACAAGGCACTTAGAGGCTGAGCTGAGCTGAGGGAAGCAGTGCCCAGGGCCCCTGTCTAGGCTCAGGTTACCGTAGGCCCCAAGGCCGAATAAGGGAACAGACTATTGAGGGCACTGTGTGCTTTGCCCTGACCCTTTGGAATGGGCTGGCTGCCTTGGGAGGCACATGCCGTGCCCTGAGGAGCAGCATGTGTTCAGAGTGACCGTCAGCAGCTGACTGCTCGGCTACACCACTTTAGATGCAACCTGAGGCCCTGGAATCCCCGTGCCTGGAGCCCTGGGCATGCTGACCGAGCCAGACACACAGAGAGCATTATTCCTCAGCCTTCACACTCCCCAAAGCTGGCAGCAGGCTCTAAAAACCAGACACCTCTCAATGGGCACCCAGGTAGTCCAAGCACTTCCCCATATGGTAGTGAGTATCCTGTCCTAAAAGCAACTCAAAAAAGCCATTTGCTGGGTGTGTCCTAGAGGGACCTCCAGCATCAGATCCGTGAAGGGTTTCACGGCTGTGAAGGTTGCTTCTGATGCTGAAATTCGATCCTTCTGCGAAAGTGCACTTGTGATGGCTGGAGGTATTTATACACCAAGAATCCATACAGTCCTGTGAGGAGTGGAGGTGAATTTGCTCCAGCGGCCGCCCCTGGCCTCTGCAATGGACTCTTCGTCACCTTGGTGCCCCTTGGCACTAGAGCACACTTTTAGGACAGCACTTTGCACGTGACATTCAGGCACCTGTTTGTGAGACTCTCTCTTGCAACTACACCAAAGCCCCTCAAGGGCAAAGTTTTTTTGTTTTTCTCGCTTTTGCACTCCCAGCTCTTACGACCATGCTTTGAGTATAGCGGTGCTCTACTAATGATTGGGGAACAGAATCAAACCAGGCCAGGGCCAGGCGGCCATCAAAGACTCTGCTTCTGGCCACTCTTCTTACTGCCTCGTATGTCAAAATAGAAGAACTTAAATCCCCCAAGATGGGAACACCAGGAAAATGGCCCCACAATCAGCTTCCTTGGGAAGCACAGCCCTGAAGCAAGAACACCAAGCTTTCGGGGAGATGCGCAGCCCTGCAAGCTCAGATCTTCCTTCTCCAGGAGGTGGTTTCACACGGCGACAGCCAGCTCCATGGAACATTTCCACCCTCGTGGCCTCTTCAGGAAGGAGCTGGTTCTCTTACTCGGCTCCATTTTCAAATGCTAATTTGGTACACACCCTGCCAGAGTATCCAAGCCAGAGGTGGATCTGCTTCAGAACACTTCTTGTTTTCAATGGCTGGAACACCCTCTCTGGAGATGACACCCCTCTTAGGTAAAAGTGTATTTCTTATTGTGTTGAAGATGATCTTTCTCAGTAGGAATGAACTATAGACACACAGGTCCAACTTCATGCAGTAGTTATGACCTTGAAATCATAGATAAGTTGAGTATCTGTACTGTATAGTTGACTATTTGTATAAATGAGTTTTCCATGCATAGAATCTTATAAAAATATAAAATTATGTGCATGGAAAACTCATTAGCTAAACCAGTGGCATTGATGTATATATGCTTGCATGCATGCATGCATTTACTTTTTGTAATCATGGAGATCTTTCACCAAATAAAATCCGATGTGGGAGCCTGTTGTACCCAACAGGTGATAGACGAGGCCTCTGCTCCAAGCCAGGGTGAGCTGGAAAGGAAAGAGCCGGGTGGTTCTGGCGTCAGCCCCACCCCTTTCTCCTTGGAGGAGGCCACAGGAGACTTTGTGGGAAATCTGAGGCCCCTGAGGCCTCCGAATGAAAACCACTAGCTTTAAGAAGCCCTACAATTATGGATCCTTTAAGACATGATTTAAAATGTTTTTCAAATGTAAATTGCTGTTCTCATGAACCACATTCCCCTCAGTATTTTACTGCAGTGATCTGAGTTTTAATGCAAACCTTTCGCTGTACCTAGATGACTAGAAGGCGTGGGAGCTCCTTCTTCCGGATCAAAGCTGCTTGTCCTTCCCGTGATAATGCAGTCCCTCCTCGCAACTTTTCCTCCGGCTGAGCCTCTCTGTGCCCCTTTGCCCAGATGTCCACCTCCACCCCGGCCTTTAGCTAAGTGACTCTGCATGGCCTGAACGTACCTTTCATTCCTCAGTCTCTCCAGCTACAGGCCCCTTCCCTGACATCTGCAGCAGCGAACCCAGGCTTTAAGGAGAGCAGACATGTCCCCATGAGGGTCAGAGGAGGTCCCCTAAGAAATGAGACCACAGCCCAATTCTGTCCAAGGGCAGGGTGGGGCAGGAGCAGGAAGCTGTCTGCAGGCCCATACACAGCACCCCGCCCACTTGAGGCCCTCAAGGGAAGCATCTTTAAAGCAACATCAGACTCAAAGAAGGGGTTTGAACTCACCTGCGAGACTCCGCTCCCTCCTCAATCCCTACTAAATTTATCAGCGAAAGAGAACCTAGCATAAAACTCTGCGTTGGCTGAAAACAGGGAAGGGTGATGTCACCAAGCCTGAGTTCTGGGGAATTCCTGCAAATTCCTCAGATGAGGGCAGGATGGCCTGGACAGCTGCAAAGTGAGCACGTGTGAAGGAAAAGGGAGGAGCTCCCGGAGTGACCGCCAAGGTGGGTGGGGAGTACAGGCTCCGAGAGCAGGCGCCGGCCATGTGCTGTCAGTGAGCATGGTGGTTGAATTGTGTCTCCCTCACCCCAGATTGGCACGTGGAAGTCTGAACCCCCAGTACCTCTGTAGGCGACCTCATTTGGAGATAGGGTCTCGGTAAATGTGATCAAGTTAAAGTGAGGTCATTTGGGTGAGCCTTAATCCAGTGTGACTGCTTTCAAACGAAGGGGAAATTTGGACACGGAGACAGACATACAGGGAGAAGGCCATGGGGAGATGAAGACGGATCCACAGCCCGGACAGGGGCCCGGAGCAGCTCCTTCCCACAGTCCTTAGGAAGGGCCTGCTCCGCCAGTATCTTGATCTTGACTTTCAGCCTCCAGAACTGTGACACAGACAATCCCTGTTAAAGCCAGCCAGCTTGTGTCTCTCTTACAGCAGCCTTAGGAAACTAATCCAGATGGGTATAACCTGGACGGGCATCCAGGATGCCAGCAAAGTGGAAATACTGCTGCAGGGGTCCACGATGAGCTGGTAGAGCCCCTGGGTCGGGGCTGCAGAAAATCTTCAGTGAAGGGCCACATTGCTCTTGAGGGCTGGGACTCTGGTTTTTGTCTCTGGGGATAGATTAGCTGAGATGAGACTTTGATCTGAAGCAAGAAGTCCCCAGTTTAGAGGGATCACACTGGATTAGGGCCCACCAGTCACACTGGATTAGGACCCAGCCCAATGGCCCACCTGATTGCCCTCCGCTGCTCAGCAAAGACAGGGTGGGGCTGTCTCCTGATCTTCCCAGACGAGGTGGAGTCCCAGGGAGTTCTCAGCTGACTGGATTTCCAAACTTGCAAAACAAAATTTCAGATCCAACTAAATTTGGGCCTTCTTGCTTCAGCTGTACGTGTCATCTCAGCTAATTCGTCCCCAGAGGTACAAACCAGAGCCCAACCCTCAGAAGCAATGTCACTCTTCACTAAAGGTTTTCTGGGGAAGGAGGCAAAGCGTGTGTTCTGCTTCAGTTTCTTTCAATGAATGAGGTATCCGCTTCTTCCACTTCCCTTCTCGCCTCCTGCTCCAGAGGCCCTAAGACAGAGCAGCTGCTCAATGCCTTCTCTCTCTCTCTCCCCCTCCTTCTTTCACCCCTAAAATCCCAGCTGCACTGCTTCCCCCCTGCTTTCCCTTCCCTTCTCTGTTCCAGCTCTCTCAACTTCCTTCCCCATTTTGTGTATTTCCCCCATTTTTGCTCCTTATGCTCTTCTGTACGCAGATCCGTTTAGCTTCTCTTTGCTTTTTCTAGTCTCTTCTGCAGCCTTTGTTTCAGTAAGAACAACAAAAGCAGGGCCAGGAATCAGCTGGACCAGACTAGAGAAGATTCCTTCCTCATTTGAAGGAGGAGGTTGCAGACATCACTTAAAAAATATAAAATTATATTTATGCAGGCATGTTTTTTAATCCCAGTCACACAGGAAAAATTATAAACTTGGCCTTTGTTTAGGCCTGAAATGTTCCCGCAGAGAAACCCTTAGCCTCAGAAAGAACTTTGAGTTTCCCAAACCAGAAACATAGAAACCTCTTTATTTTTATTTATTTATTTTATTTTAGACAACGTTTTGGTCTGTCACCCAGGCTGGAGTGCAGTGGCATGATCAAAGCTCACAGCAACCTCAACCTCCCAGGCTCAATGATCTTCCCACTCCAGCCTCCCAGGTAGCTGTGACTACAGGCATGCACCTTTTTTGTCAAGACAGAGTCTTGATGTGTTGCTCAGGCTGGTCTCAAACTCAAGTGATCTTCCTGCTTTAGCCTCCCAAAAGTTCTAGGATTACAGGCATGAGCGACTCCACCTGGCCATAAACCTCTTTAAATGGCTATCAAACGTAACTACCATCTTCTCTCAATGCCACTGTTCCCTTTAATACATTTTCCTTTTTTGATTTAACATGTCATATGTGTTTCCTTTAGAAAAAATGCACAGAGAAGCAAAAAGAAAAAAAAAGAAAATTAATTCCACTACTCAGAGATCATCACTGCCAACGTCTTGGTATATATCCTTTTAGATTTTGTTTTATTGAAATACACACATGAATATATATTTATCTGCCTATCTAAGAATATGCATGTATAAAAGTGGGATTATGTGCATACTACTTACATATTTACAAAAATGGAATTAAATACATACTCCTCCATAAGCCCTGACATCTTTCCACATCGACACATTCATTAGAGCCTCATTTTCAGTGGCTGCCCAAGTCATGGTGGAGGATCAGAGGCAAATCCTTTTCTTGAAGAGGACGAGGAGTGAGGAGTGAGGATAAGAGAAGGAATTAGAATCTGTGGCGTCAAGCCTGGATGCACAGGTGCTCATGGAATAATTGTTGTTGGGTTGAACAAAACATTAAATGAAGATTTCTCAAAGGGGACAGCAAATTTATTAGGGATGAATTATAACTTTTTTTTTTTTTTTGAGACACAGTCTCACTGTGTCTTCTGGACTGGAGTGCAGTGGCACAATCTCAGCTCACTGCAACCTCCGCCTCCTGGGTTCAAGCGATTCTCCAGCCTCAGCCTCCTGTGTAGCTTGGATTACAGGTGCCCGCCACAACGCCCAGCTAATTTTTTGTATTTTTTCAGTAGAACCGGGGTTTCACCAAGTTGACCAGGCTGGTCTCGAACTCCTGACCTCATAATCTGCCCGGCCTCCCAAAGTGCTGGGATCACAGGCATGAGCCACCATGCCCGGCCCAAATTATAACATTTTTATAGAGAGATTTTAGATCACGGGAGAGTTGGCCTGAACTGCCCTTGAAGCATAATATTCCCGAGCAACTCTCTCACTCAGGCTTCTAGACTCATTTTAAATTTGAGTTTAAAAGTCCTACATCCAGCAGGCAGCTGCCAGAACTCACTGACGAGGGTATCCATGAATCTGGAAAACCTCTTCACAGAGATGGCATTTGGGTGAAACGCTCAGGCTTGTTTTAAGGATGCGGGATATTCACTAAATCTGGACATACTTGAGCCACCCACACTTTAGGGAACTTTTTAAACCAAACTTTCTGGGATTTATGCATCACCACACAAAAATTTCCCATGACTTATATGACCAAGAGGGAAAACAATGCTGGTTTTCATAAACACTCAAATCTCTTGGCTCAGGACACAGTGGCTGAGGAGACACCATGCAGTGAGCGGAATCATATGGGCATCCACACATTCTCAGCTGCGGTGGGTTGTAGAGCCGCTGGTGCCGCCTTCTGGCACGTGTCTGTGGGATGGCTATGGCAGAGCTTCAGAGCAGCATACAGGTAGAGGTACTGGATGTCTTAGTAAATGCCCTGGGGCTGGAAATTATTGCTGAGATATCTGGCATTTTTAATACACATTCCAGGCAGTCTGGGGGCTTCTGGCCAACCTATGTGAACTTAAAAGAAACGAAATCATTCTCTGTTGAAATGCCCCCATGACCAAAAATGGACTCTTGTTATCTTGTACTCAGTCATGATTGGATGAGGGAAAAATCCCAGCCTGGCAGCTCCCTCCCCCAATTACTGTCTCAGAGATTCTCAATGGAAGCATAGTGAAGTTATCTCCTTTGGGTGGCCAACTGCTTGGAATGGAGACACGTTTCCTGCCTTGCCCTCCTCAGGGAGTTCTTTCATGCCCTTCCCGTGAATTAGGAAAACGGAGGCTGTTTCAATGGTACAACATGGGTGATCTATAAAGTGAACCCCTTTAGGCTGAAAAAAAAAAAAGAAGCTTTGTAGCTGTGGTGATATGGTATAGAAGAATATGTCCCCAAATGCCCACCCTAAGTAGATTCACATTTGCTGACACTGGGATCTGTCCTTGCCTTCTCCATCCCCTTTCCGTCCTAGGCATCCATGACTTCTTCTAGCGTCTTCACCTCCCTAACCCCCACATTTACCAACAATTTCGATCAAGGTTAACTTTGTAATCACAGGTTTAGTTTCACCTTTGGGTGGCATAAGAGCTCCATCTGGGTACTTGATGTGTTGGGGTGAGTAGGGCACTGGGGCACCAACCTGCCCCCCACCTTCCCTGGCACTCAGCACCTCACCAAGGACCACTCTCTGCCCTTGCTTCCCTTAAGGGTCATTAACCCAGGTGCTGGAAGTTGGGTTCCTTCTAACGGGCCCCATAGCTTTCTGGTTCACCTCCTTGAACAGGGTGAACTGTAAAAGAGAGTCACTGATCTTTAGGTCAAAAGGCTCTGACTTTTTTTAATTTTTAAATTTAAAAAATTATGGTAAAATACACATGAGAGAAAATTTGCCATTTTAATCATTTTTTAAATTTTATTTTTATTTTTTTTGGAGATGAAGTCTCTCTCTGATGCCCTGGGTGAATGTAGTGGTATTCACAGGCACCCATTACTCATTAGCGTGGGAGTTTGGACCCGCTCCGTTTCTGACCTGGGCCGGTTCAGCCCTCCTTAGGCAACCTGGTAGTTCCCTGCTCCCGAGAGCTCACCATATTGATGTGGAATTTAGTGTGGCTGCCCGATTGGCATAGCCCAGAACTACAGCCTGGAAATCCTGAGCTCAGGTGATCCTTCCACCTCAGCCTCCTGAAGAGCTGGGCCATCTTAATTATTTTTAAGTAGATTCATATTGTTGTGCAACCGTCACCACCATCCAGCCACAGACCTCTTTTTATCTTCCCGAACGGAAACACCACGGCTCCTAAACAATCTCCATTCCCCTCTCCCCCAGGCCCTAGCAAACACCATCGTACTTTCTGTCTCTATGAGTTTGACACTCCTTATATATCACACGAGTGGAATCATACATTTATCCTTTTGCGTCTGGCTTATTTCACTTAACATAGTGTCCTCAAGGTTCATCCATGTTGTAGCATGTGCATGTATCAGAGTTTCCTTTTCTTTTTTTGAGATGGAGTCTCACTCTGTCTCCCAGCTCCCAGGCTGGAGTGCAATGATGCAATCTCGGCTCACCAAAACCTCCACCTCCCGGGTTCAAGCCATTCTTCTGCCTCAGCCTCCCAAGTAGCTCAGATTACAGGCTTGCACCATCATGCCCAGCTAATTTTTTTTTAGTAGAGACGGGGTTTCACCATGTTGGCCATACTGGTCTTGAACTCCTGATCTCAGGTGATCCGCCTGCCTCGGCCTCCCAAAGTGCTGGGATTACAGGCATGAGCTGCCGCACTTGGCAGAATTTCCTTCCTTTTTACAGCTGAATAAGATTCCATTATATGGATATACCATATTTTGTTTATCCACTCATTGCTAAGGTTATTCCACCTTTTGGCTATCCTGAATAATGGCGCTATGAACATGGTCGTACAAATATGGACCTGAACTATGAGATCATTGTAGATTCACATGCAGTTATAGGAAATAATATAGGTGTGTGTGTGTGTGTGTGTATTTAGTTCTATGCAATTTTATACTTGTGTAGGGTCATATGCCTGCCACCAAAATTAAGCTACAGAGCAAGGATCCTTTGTGTTGACAAGGCCCCCAAGTTCAGCCCTAAATTTTAGGTTCCATTTCTAAAGAGTGAAAGCAATAAATAGCTCAGCCCTCCTTTGGCAATGTCCTGTTCTGGGTTTTCTGGGGGATACCACAGTGGTAGCAGTGGGGAGACCCAGGACTAGGTTGATGGCTCCTCAGCCCAGGGTTTAAGCTGGGGCAGTGAATTCAGCTGCACATTCAGGGAAGTAGATGGAGCAGAGAATGGGGGTGTGGCCTCTTGTGTCCAACAGCACCCTTAGCCAGTGATCCCACTTTACAGCCCACGTCCTGGATAGTGACCACCAGACTCATGCCATCTGTCCCCACACTGCTAGTCAAGTCTCAGCCAATGCCATTAGAATTGCATCCCAAGTGGTGACTTCTCAAATGAAATGCTTCCACTAGAACAGTGCTGTCTGATGAGAATAAAACATAAGCCACATAGGTAATTTTAAAATAATTTCCTTTAAATTAAAAATAGGTAAAATTATTTTTAATAATACATTGTATTTAATCCAATACATGAACAATATAATTTGAACATATAATCAACAGAGATATTTTCAGTGAGGTATTTTATATTTTTATAAACTTTCCCCCCTCCATACTATGCCTGATATCTGGTGCATATTTTGCACTTATACCAACCATGTCTCCATTTGGTTAAGCCACAGTTCAGGTCTCAGTGGCCCGCAAGGATTGGTCAGCATAGTTCCAGAATCAAGCTCTGCATAATCAAACCAGGACCGTGTCCCAGGAGCTTCCTAACTCCTCTGATCCGAGCATTTACCTTGATCAGCACTCAGATAAGCCACACCATGGACCAGCTGGTGACGGGGAAAATGTCAACTTTGCTTTTAGGGATTCGTTATTGTGGAAACCCACCGTTTATCAGCAGCCTGGTTGGTCCACTGGCTTTGTGGTGCCAACACAGGAACTTGTTTGGAGGGTCAGAGAAGAAGCAATTGGCCCTCAAAGCACGCTGACACCTTTGAGGAAGGCGGAGGCCAAGTCAGCAGGCAGCAGCTTGCAGGGGAATTAAACAGAATTCTGAACTTTTGGAAAGAAGTAAATTTCTGGCACTTGGCATGGTTTCAGAATGAACTCTGGAGGTTGATGTAGTTCCCTGGATCCAGGGGGCTTGGGGAATTCCATATGAGTCATCTAAGCTGACCTCATAAGTGCCCCAGGGTGAGGGGCAATCCTCTGTCTCCCCAGGCACTTCTGTTCAAGCATTCTGCCCAGGAGTTGGCATGGCCACCCACGCCCGGCCACCTCAAGAGATAGATGGAATACCAGCAGCCCACGGATGTCCCTTGTCAGCAAAAGCACCCTGGCAATGGGTGGCTGGATAAAAGATCCTCTGTCTGTTGTTGGCTAGGACAGCGTCTACCACAGCCTACGCTTGTATTATGGGAATATTTCTCTATAGCTTCATGCTCCTGAGAGAAGTGCACATTTTCTGCTAAATGTGTGGCTTCATGGGCTTGCCGTTGAGGGCTTTCCTCGGAGAGCCCTTCATGCTTCTATTTGGAGTCTGACTCCTACCCTTTCACCCTCAGCCTAGCTAGGCCTGAGCAGATGCATAAAGTGATCTGACCTAGTGAATGGGAAGGTGTACACAGATAGAATCTGTATATTTTGCATATACTGCATTCAAGAGAATACAGTCATGCATCATGACATTTCATCAATGACGGACCACTGGATCATTACCAGTGATCTGGTAAGATGATAACGGATCTATACAGTGGCATAGCCTATACCATCTAAATTTGTGTAAGTACACTTTATGATGTTTGCACAACAATGAAATCATGTAATGACATATTTTTCAGAACATATCCCTGGTGTGATTGTATATTAAGGCCAATTTCATCTGTTTCTTCTTATCTTTTAATGTGGCTACTTAAAGGTTTAAAACTACATGCGTAGCTTGTGTTGTTTGTATTGGCAACGCTTTTTCAGTAGATGCCGAACGTTACGAAACACTGGACTGGGAGTCCCTGCATCTGAGTTCCAGCATCCTCTGTGGCACTAACAAACCTGGAAGGCTTTGAGTAAATCTCTTTTCTGGGCCTCAGTTTCCTCATCTGTAGAACAGGAGAGTTGAACTACATAATATCCAACCTACCAGCAACTTTCAACTTTTCTGCTACCCAGGTAATGGGTAAGTCAGAAAGAAATGACAGTTTGCACAGCCAGTCTCTATTCCTGCGGAAAGACAGGGCGCATACTCACACTGTGTGATAAAAGGTTAAACAGCATGGCACTGGTAAATGGAGGAGCACAGAGGGCACTCTTTCATTTATTCATTAGCCATCGCCCACTGAATTCCCTAAAGACTACTCTCTCTTTGGAAACTGAGCTCCTGAGTCTCCTTACATACCCATACCCAGGAGGTGCCACGGGCCGAGAGGCTGGGCCTGAGAGAGCCTCCCTCCCCACAGCCAGCTCACAAATGCAGGGCCCTGGGTCTCAGAAATCAATTTTGGGGCAAGGGAGGCAAGCATTAACTGTCTCTTCCAGGAACGCTTTCACAAGAAGTCTTTTAAGAGCTGGAGCGAAGTGATGGCAGCTGGGCTCCTGCATTGCTTATGCATGCAAACACTGACATTAATATTTCAGATGAACAAATAGAAGAATCCAAATCACTCGCTGGCCTCTCGTTTGCATCACAGAAGCCTGGAACTCTGTTTCCCCTTCCTCAATCCCAATCTTGTCTCTGGCGGCTTTCTTGGGATTCCCTCCCACCTTGCCACTTCCTTGCTTTACAAACCTCAGATGGCTTCTCTTTCCCTGGGAGCAGAATCTAGTCTGGTGTTCCAGTTTCCCCGATGCCGTCTCGCCCCGATTTTCCTGCCCAGGCCTCCCTCCCCGAGCCCCACCTCCCCCAGGCGACTTGCCTTTCCTGGACCTTGCCCAGCCCAACCACAAGCCCTGGCTCATGGGGTCCCCTCTGCTGGACAGGACCTTTACTCCACCAGCAGCCCTGCTGTGTCCCCTGCCTTCGGGGTGCCTCACTCTCTGATCCTGGCCATCCCTGCTTTATTTTAGTAATCCTTCCAACCACCATGCCAGGTGGGGACTCTCACAAGGGACATGGCAGATCAGGGAGGCTGGAACCCAGCCAGTCCACTCTGGAGCCCACACAAGTAACCCCTGTGCTGACTCGCTTCTCCTGGGGATTTCTCTCTCTTTCCTTGGCATTCCTGTGGCACGTTTTCTGTCTCTCTTATCGCACTTGTGTTAGTTTGCCAGAGCTGCCATCCAAAATACTGTAGACGGGGTGGCTGAAACAACAGGAATTAATTTTCTCACAGTGCTGAACTTGGGCTAGAGGTCCAAAAGTGAGGTGTTAGCAAGTTTTTGAACCATTTTTCTGGAAACCTCTCTCCTTGTCTAGCAGATGGCATCTTCTCCCCATGTCCCCACATGCTCTGCCCTCTGTGTGTGTGTCTGTGTCCTAATCGCCTCTTCCTATAGGGACACCAGTCATATTGGATCAGGGCCCATCCACAAGACCTCATTTTTACTTAATTGCCATTTAAAGACCCCGTCTTCAAATACAGTCCCATTCTGAGGTATGGGCAGTTAGGGCTTCGACATGAGAGTTTGGAATAGGTGACACAATTCAGCCCATAACCATACCAATCACAGTTAACTTTAAACTGCAGTGAGTCAGGTGAGTGCCTGTTCCTCATCTGGCTGATAGAGACTGCATCTGAGTCAGCCCCGTGTTCTTCTCTGGGTTGAAGTTCAGCTCAGCACTCTTTTTTTTTTTTTTTTTTTTTTTTTTTT
>PVKP010016298.1:0-33233 GCA_004027715.1 Plecturocebus donacophilus
TTCACAAAGAGCCAGGGGATATTATAATAAAATCTCCCTCCAGCTCTTTTCCAAAGCAAGGGCTATATATTGGTGACATGACCACATAGATCCCAGATGTGCTACAATAGCAAATAATAGAACTGGAAAAGTGATACTCTCCTTACATATTGACAACTCTACATATATTTACATTTTTATGAACAAAGAAGTGTTTGCCATTTGTGTATCAGAGTAGCACCTGCTCAATTATGCTTGCGTAAGAGATGGTTTGTGCTAGGTGTTGTCATAAAGTAAGGCATCATCCAGGTGATTGGATCCAATCTGCCCCTGCAAGTTAAATCTGTGTCTAGTCCACAGTTGTCTTCTGTAATAGATAATATTGTGGTAGAACTTTAGAGTACTCAATTACCACGTGTGGTCTATCTACTCCTCAAGCAGCACTGACTGTGCTGATTCCTAAAAATAGAGTCTGGGCCTCTTACTTCTAGAAATCCCAGGTTCTCAAGTACGGCTTGAGAATATGTAGATATAATATACCCACAGATGATTCCTTTTTTTTTTTTAATTGAGATGGGGTCTCACTGTGTTGCCCAGGCTGGAGTGCAATGGCATGACCTTAGTTCACTGTAGCTTTTGCCTCCCAGGTTCAAGCAATTTTCCTGCCTCAGCCTCCTGAGTACCTGGGACTACAGGCGCATACCACCATGCCCGGCTAATTTTTGTATTTTTAGTAGAGACGGGGTTTCAGCATATTGGCCAGGCTGATCTTGATTTCCTAACCTCAGGTGACCCACCTGCCTTGGCCTCCCAAAGTGCTGGGATTATAGATAGGCATGAGTCACCGTGCCCAGCCTAAAACACCCACAGGTGATTCTTAAGAAAACCTATGTTTATGTTTTAGGCAACGTTTCCCAATTATTTGTATATATATGAATCACCCAGGGAGCTTATAAAATGCAGATTCCCAGGATCTACACCTAGAAATTTTAATTCAGGAGGTTTAAAAGGGTGATTGGTCACAGGTGTTTTTTTTTTTTCTTTTGTTTTGTTTTTACAAAGCTCAGGTAAGTGTTAAGAGCAAAATTAACAGCTATTGTTTTAAAAACTTTTCCTAGGTTATTTGAACTATTTCTAGCAAAATCTCTCAGAAAGCGTATAGATTTCTGTGTTGTAAGTCCTTTGAGGTCAGGGGCATTTTTTTTTCAACTTCCTCTCCTTAACATTAGGATAGGATTAACTCTTAGGAAAGGATTTATTCTTAGGGTTTCTGATAAAATGTCATTTTCTTCTTGACTAGATAGAATGCCCTACTATAAATTCACATACTTCTTTGTAATTTCCCAATCTGGTCACTTATCACATTTCCTCATAATAAACTGATTAATTGGTCTTCTTCTCAGTTAGTATGTAAAGTCAAGGAGATATTGTTTACTGTGTGCTCAACATAATCTTTAATATCTACCAGAGAACCTAGCAATTAATAAATACTTATTACATGAAAAAATAGGCAATAAATGTTAGATAAATGTTTCCATTACTTGAAGACTGTGGTCTCTTCCTTAAATTCCTCCTGACTAATGACGGTATATTATTTTGTGTATAGTTTCATATTAGATTCTAATGCAACTTTTTAGCCATTCCAAACAGTACATGTTCTCACTCATAAGTGGGTGTTGAACAATGAGAACACATGGACACAGGGAGGGGAACATCACACACTGGGGTGTGTTAGGGGATGGGAGGCAAGAGGGAGAGCAGGGGGTGGGGAAACTGGGGAGGGATAACATTAGGAGAAATACCTAATGTAGGTGACGGGGGGATGGAGGCAGCAAACCACCATGGCCTGTGTGTACCTATGTAACAATCCTGCAAGATCTGCACATGTACCCCAGAACTTACAGTAAAATAAGAACAAAAACAAACAAACAAAAATAGAAATAGCAGATTCTGGAAGAACTTCTTGACAATTATTGGCATAATGATATAAATCTGGCTACTTGTCACCAACTCTGCAAGGGTACAGCCCTAGACCAAGACACCTCTGTCCCTCCTTCCCTTTGAAGGGAAATAAAATAGGTTTGGAAAATGAAAAATTCTTATGGGAGCAAGACTGCTGAGGAATTAGGTAAATATTAAATGAAGGGTACATTTAGAGGATCTAGCTTTAGAAGAAAATTGACTTTATGAAATGAATAACAAAAATACAGATAGAAATGAAAACTGATTACGATGGGCTCTAGAAAAATTTTTGAACTTCCACAGGGATGGTCTGAAAACTGATAGCAAGAAAGGACTCTATTTGTCTGTACTGAAGGATAAAGGCGTAATCAGTGAGAATCAAGAGATCAGAAGATATGGGTGTTTTGCAGGCATTAAAGAGAAATTGACTTTTTAAATCAGGAATCCAGGTTTAATTTAAAAATATAGCAGAGAATAGTTTAGTGGGCTTTATTTAATAAGTTAGGGCTTAAAATATAGATACTTTTCCTCCTCACTTTCATATAAAGAGATGTGACCTTCATGAAGAGAGGCAGTAGGAAATGTTACTACAAACAACTTGGTCCCTGCTATGAACGTATAAGGAAGGGCTTTGAGAGGAGAGTTTGTCCAGAATGAAATGGAGGATTCCATAGTAGGCAACCAAAGTGAGAAAAGGGCATGTGATAGATATGTGTGAGACATTCCCTGCCTTTTATTTTCTGAGAGAAGCTGGAGATATCTCCTTACT
Organism: Plecturocebus donacophilus; assembly: GCA_004027715.1. Taxonomy (NCBI): domain Eukaryota; kingdom Metazoa; phylum Chordata; class Mammalia; order Primates; family Pitheciidae; genus Plecturocebus; species Plecturocebus donacophilus. Next base: position 2,711 of record PVKP010016298.1, read on the forward strand.
CTAATCTTGAACTTCGACTTGGAAAAAAAAAATCATTCAATTTGTTTCTATCCAATTTTCATCTTGTCATGGTCTCTTTTCAATTCTAATTCTATTGATTTTTCAACCTCTCTCTCCATCATACTAGGAAAATATTGAAAGAACAGGATGAAGAAACATTAACCTACAGTAATAATAATGACCTACAGTATTCATCTAGCAATAACAAGAAATCTGTAAAACCTCCAGTACAAACCTCAGACTCACACAGCAGTTTTCCATTCATACACACTTGAAGGCAAGTAAGAACTGTTGGCAACATTTTCAGAGCTCAGTATTGTGAATCCAGGAGAGAGGACGGTGACAGCAATGAGGGACAAGTGCCTTGAAATATAGAGGAAGCTGTCTCTGTGCTAAGCTCTAAGTACCTGTGGAGCAAAGCACCAAATCTAGGTTTGGAAACAAAAATAAAAGAAAGAATAATAGGAGGATAATAAAACAAATGGAATTGATATTGACGGGGAAACAAATAAGAGATGCAGGTGAAAGCACATAGCATTTCAAATGATGAAAATCTAAACAGTTAAGAGTTTGAGTTGTGGATTTTTATTCACTGCAGTTCTGGTTAAATAGCAAGATGATAATAGGCACAATGTTTAAACTTTCTAAGCCTCAGCCTTTATCAGTAAAATGGGGATAATTATGTTATGATTAAATCAAATAAAACATACACGTGTTTATCATGGTGCCAGGGAGCAAGTAAGAACTTAATGCATGTAATTTAGTATTAATAGCTATCATTTGCGTTTGCTAATACTCATCCATAAGGAGTGTACAGAAAACCAAAGATTATTCTGGAGGCTAGGGAAGACTGAAAGTAGGTTTGCCTACTGCTGTAGACAATCCACAGAGCATATAGCCTTGCATAAATAATTGGAATTCCTAAACAAAACAAACAACCAGAGGGCTCTTTAAATTGTAGAAATAAAGTCACTAAGATTTAAAGTATTAGTATAGGAAAATACAATACACAGTAATCATGGGGATGTCTTTTCTTATTAAAAAGTACCAATCATTTATAGAGCTCTTAAAATATTATCTTGTATTTAATAACAGACACAACAGAAGTTGTCACATAGTAACAAAAAGAGGTATCTTCGTGCAAGTTAAATTTGTAATGAAAGTGAACAACTAATATTTTAAATTTGATGCAAGACCACTAAACAGAACAACAGTGTTCCAAGTAATCTTGGAACCATAAACATGTTTACAGCAAAGCTAAAATTTCTGTAAATTTTACCAAAATGTTTTTTCTATACAAGAAAATTATTCTTGAACCATATTTTCTTTTCCAGGTGGTAGAGAAAATAAATTCACGATCTTTTAATTGAACCCCTGGTGTGTCCTTCAAGCTATGCTAGACATGGGATGGAGAGAAGACATGGGGGACCTCGTTCAGAAGGACATTAGGCAGGAAAACAAGGCTAGCAAAAAGCAAGAGTAAGCAATGGGCTGAGAAGGTATGTGGAGCACCTTACGTATCCAACATGCTTTTGAGTCAAGGATCCTGAAAATCATCTGTTATTCTTTTTCTCACTCTCTACATTATCATAACCTATTTCATCTTCAAAAAGTGGTCCAAATCTAACTACTTCATGTCATTCTTACAGCCACTATTATAGTCTAAATCACTTTCATTATTCCCTTGAATGAATGCTTCACTATTATAACTCTAAACTTTTCTCCCTATAGTCCATATTCTACCCAATAGCTAGAGTAAATTTCTTGAATATAATCTAGGGTCATAGTATTTCTCTGCTGAAAACATCTCAGTGGCTTTTTATTGCAATTGGAATTAAATTCAACTCCTTGTCATGGATTATAGGATTCTACATGCTGTGCTTCTGATGATTTCATCCAATATTCTCTTCTTCTTTTTACTAAACTCTAGCCATATACTCCTTCTCTCTGCTCCTAGAACAAACCAGAGTCACTCCAGCCTTTGGACTTTTGCATAGGCTGAATCTTCTGCTTAGAGCCCTCTTCTTTCTGATATTCCAGGGTGGTTGTTATTCTTTAGGTTTCATCTAAGAGGTGACCATTTCAGAGAGCCCTTCTCTGACCATCCCATACAAATGGACCTTCTACTTCCAAGTTACTCCTCATTATTCTTTTTTAATCTTCATGTTTCCCCCACCACAGTAATCAATATTTATAGGCATATGGTTTATTTTCTTGTTTTATTTCACTAGAGAACAAGTTCCTTGAGGGCAGCTATCCTGGCTAACATATTTATTACTGTATCTCTAAGTGCTTCCTAAAACCAGTGCCAGACACCTAGAAAGCATTTGTTAGTTGAATGCTGAATGACTGAAGGGGATCATTACTCATACTTTTCATCCACATGCATTCCCTATCTCTAAAGACATCTACTTCCCATGGGCGTTTCTGTCTTTGATGAACTTTTGCACTGAAATTATTTCATTACCTCTCTAATGAGAATTGAGCTCTCAAATCTGCTATTCACCTTCTGCTCCCAAAGCCTTTTCTTGACACCTCCTAGGAAATGAAGGTTGACTTATGGGAACAAAAAAAGGTGTAAGTATGATCTAGCTTTTGCCCTCCACTCCCAAATTAACCTTCCATTACCATCTGAGTTCAAATGATCTACTAAATTAAGAGAAAGTAAATTCCAGATATTTGAACAAAGGGGTCCTTAAGTGCATCAAGTTCCTGCAGTACTGTTACTACTACATGACAGTTAAAAGGCTTTGGTCAGGACTGATCCAGGCAATGATCTCCTAATAATGGTAATGAAGCTGACTGCAAAAAAAAAAAAAAAAAAAAAAAAAAAAAAAAAAAAAAAAAAAAAAAAAAAAAAAAAAAAAAAAAAAAAAAAAAAAAAAAAAAATATATATATATATATATATATATATATATATATATATATATACAATGATCACATAGAACATGCTTGTTTTCACCCTCTAGGAAAATATTTTTTATGTGCTCAATGACTAATATGTCTTGCTTTTAATTTTAAATACCTGAATAAACTGAGAGCCATCAAAGTCCAGAGGACAGAGTGGTCAACATGGCCTGGAGTAATTACAGAAGCATCAGAGAGGAGGAGGCACTTGATATGGTCTTTGAACTGTGGATGAATTTAAACTGTGGCTATATTTAGTTATATAATTTCCCCTCACTTAATTTTGAGGGGAGATTTGCTTCTCCTCTATGCCCAGTTTCTTTTGGCTGGCTGTCATGCCTGCTAGCAGGAGCAGTGGCCCTTTTGCTGAAGAATGGCCAACAAGGTAACTGAATAATTTCACACTGAAAACATTTAAAATTTCCATAAACTGAAATGTTAATGGGCAGAGTAGCTTAGGAGTATATTTGTAAGGATACAAACCTACTTCGTTCTTTAGAATTCTGATAGTGACTTGAAAAAATCTACAAAGCAAGAAAATATCAGAAGCTATCTATCAACCGAAGTCAATAATCAGTGCAAGGCATCTTAATTATTTATAAATAAACAGTGTTTCAAAGCAATTAAGTGTGATAATAATGTGTTTTGCCAGAAGCGTCAGCATGGCTCATCATGGAGAAAGCAGGAACGGTGCTCAGGATCCTCCCCTTTTCCTCCACTACAATCAGACTTACTAGGTAAAGATCTGAAGCTTTCTGAGAATATCTTCTCACAAACATCTAATCATCCTACATGGTATATTTTAGATTAGAAAACTCAAAAGAAAGACATCACACACACAGATTAATAAAACAAATGGGACAGATGTCATTTCAGGGGCTTTCAGAAGATGGCATCAAATACTCATCCCTATTGACTGCCAAAAGACAAGAAAAGCCAAACATATATCATCATCATCATCATTCTTAGTCACATGACCAGTTTCTCAAGAAAAGCACCTGTTGCATAGACCTCATTTACAGTCACTGCTGCTTCTGCTTTTCCCCTCATATAGCATTCCACTGACAACTTATTAAGGGAACCACTCCTTACATACTAGCCACCCTTTGGCTTGACAATTTCAGTCATACAGTAGCCAACTTGGTCCATAGGCTAGTCCTAATCAAGCATTCCTTTGATGATCAGATCTAATACTTTAATTCCCAAACCTGATATAAGTGTTCTTCATACATGGTCACAAGTTGACCTGCTGGAGACAGGAAATCCTGAAAGTAATGAATGCCATCATGTCCTCTCCAAGCTAAAATAGAAATTGCATTTCTAGTCAATTTCAAGACTTTGGTCGTCCAGAGAAGAAAACCTTGAATAAGAAACCTCTCTAAACTTCCTATTCACAGTCACATCTGGTTGTTAGGAGATGACACCTGTGGTCTTTTGTTATCTTAAAAGGTGCACCAGAACCTTTCTATGCAAACAAATTAAGGAAAAGAAATGTAGGCAAGCTGAGCACCTGTTCAAATGGCAGTACTCATTGGGGTATATGATTCTCACCTATGAGTGGTGAGGTGTTTCTGTGGTGGGAAGGACAATTTAAAAATGTGAGTTTAGACTGGGGCCCTCATGACATATATACATTCAATGTGACCAGTTCTCAACTTGAAATGACTTTTGAACTCAGTGAAACCTTTGGAACTCTGACAATTTTAATTCTTTTCTGGCAAAGTAATTAGTAAACTGCATGGCCAATGCTTGTTTAACTGCCTGTCTTTTCAGTCCATAACCTACATGTCTATGTAAGGGCCATGTCTATTTACTATTAAGAACCTTGTCTAGTATCTGATATATATCTATAATAATACTATTACATAAATAAAAATAATAAAGATCATTTCTGAAGGGCTTCCAGTGGGTCAGATATCCCATCAAGTATTTTACATATACTATCTAATTTAATACATGATTAATGTATAGCAGCCCTGAGATAAACATTATTTTTAGCCTGAGTTTTCCTATAAGGAAATTATAGATGAGTGAATTAATATTACTTGTTCTAGATCTAGATCTAGCAAAGGGAAAACTGGGATTGCAATCCAGGTTTGTGGGACCTTAAATTCCATGTTTTTAATATTCATGGGGGTATGCTTTATATTAATCAGCATTTATATAATTGAATTTCATGATATGAATAAAATATTGTCATGTTAAACATTATTAATAAATAGGTTCTGATATATTATGAGTTCATTCATACTCTCTTTCAAAAGTCTATGGCTTGCCTGTAACACATGTTGGTTGCACTCTTGAAATAAGGTTCTCTGCTGACTTCATGTATAGCTAGGGCAAATAAAATTAGCATGGTCACAGAGAAGCCCTATTTTCTAGGACTGAAAGTGCTAAAGGAAAGTTTTACTGTGCCCACACAATAAGGATCTCATTATAAGATGCTGTCTATTATGGTTTTCAAATTACCTCCTATGGAACCCTAGGGTTTCATGGAGGTATTATACAAGTAAAGTTAAGCTTCATGTTTTTGTGTAAACTCTACTTTGAAAGTCTGAAATTATATGAGCATATTATTCACCAAACCAATATTATTGTTTAATAGAAAGGATCTTAGAGTTAGCTATATTGATCTATCACTTATTACCATGTGACCTGGGGCAAGTTACTGAACCACTTTCTGCTCCATTTGCTTTATCTAAATACGGAAATAATATTTTCTAATAATGTTGTTATGAAATGAAATGAGATAAAGTACTTAAAGGATGCTGAGACATACTAGATACTCACAAAATATTGGCCTAGAGAGTCTTCTCCCATCTATATCAAAATTACATTATTATTTTCACTCTGTATTTATGAACAATTAGTGCTATACTAATGAAATATCCAAAAGCAATTGCAACATCAAATATTTCTTATCTTTAGCCCCAAGCCAACAAAACAAAATAGCTATTTTATTGAAATTTCATTCAAATTACTTATGCTAACTAAGGTAATTTATCCAACTATTTATGCAACTAAAGAAAAAAATAGTATAATAAAAATGGCAACATTTGTATAGAGCTCAGTATTTCCCAAGACTGTTCTCAGCGCTTCATATCCAAATCCTGGAATTGATCAGGTACCTAAGAGAGGTCAGTGAGAATTAGCTGAATTAGTTGCAGGCTATAATTACTTTGACAAAAATTGCAATTGTCATCACTTTTATATATATGATATAATTTGTTTTTAATAATAATGTATCATACTTTACAATGTCCAAATACGTTATCTTCAAGAATTTTAGACAACTGATAACTTTCACTAATAACTGTAAATCAAACAAAATTCCAGTGAATATGAATGCTTTTTGATTATCATTTCTTAAACATATAAAGTACATGTGATTACCTTTTTTTCTTGAATAGAGTATTAGATTTTAAAAAGCAGAGTTGTTAGATATTTAGGGATGGAGAAAATTGAATTATTGGGGCATCACAGTTACTCTAAAGATGGAGGTTAACTATTTTCTTATTGTTTCTGCTCATGGCTGTTTTTCCACATAATTGATGCTTTTCAAGATGTGGACAATTGTTGTTTTAAAATTGTAATAAAAGAAATTAACCCTTATAGAGAAAGTAATAATTCAAACCTGCCAGATTGAAAAAACAGCTCTAATCTGACTTCAAAGCCTACGTTTTTCTTTGTAGAAGTAGTTTCAATGGAATTATGTAAAATGAAATGGAACTGTCCAACACTTACAAATTGAGAAAATAGACTACATCATCAAAATGTAAAGTATGAATAGGCCATATTCAGGAGTTCAGAAAAGGTCTGCAGTATAATATAAATTAAAGTATATCATTTTGCAATCAGAAACAAAGAAGCAACAACCAATCAATGATGTATATTAGGTTTATTTTACTATTACATTATTTACTTCACTGAATCTGTCTAAATCTTTCTAATTTTGCAGGGATCTTAAGTATGTGCCTTGTCATATTTATGAGACATTTGAGAAGCTACAGCTCTGCCTCTGTGGGTTTTAAATAACATGTGTGTTGCAATATTGTTAACATTGACTAGGACTGTTGATGTTTGGAAAGTATACATGAAGGTAGGAAGCCAGCTACACTAGAAGAGTGAAGATTGCAAGTCATTAAGTGGTATTATTTTTTGGGGAGGGGATGGATCAGTTCTAGACAAGTAATTTCCAAAGGACTACGTCTAGGAGATGCCATGTGATAGAAACACTTAAATTTTGAGATACCAATCATTGGGTCAACGGTACTACAATTTTTTAAGGGAAAAAATGGAGTGAAATGTTTGGCCTGAATATTTTAGCCAGATTCTAAGTTGAGAGACTGTAGTCTGCTTTTCTAAGTCTCCTTGTAGTTTCTTTTGGATGCTGTACTCTCACATTCAATTCCTTTCTTAAATGATTTTGCAGTATCGTTGTGATCTATTAAACAACTGCTGTGTTCCACTCCAGTGGTGGGTCAAGTGATTTCTGCACTCTGTATAGTTTGTAACACTCCTTAGGGATAAAGAGTGCTGCATAAATGTAAGATCGAGTACTCATTTTAAAAGGAGGCTACATACTGATCTTAATATAACAGACATATTTTTAAAACCCAATACTTTAAATCCATAAAATCATTTCCAAACAAGATGGGGGCTCTCATTTTTCTCATTCTGCCTTATTTTACCTCCTCATCTCCTTAACAAGAACAGAAGGATCACAAAGGAGTGATTCAGTGAATTTGAGAGTCAAGGACTATATAGTCATTAGTGATGCTAAACTGGATTCACAGTTAGAGAAGACGTGGAATATAAATGAAATAAGCTCAGGGCAAGAGTTCAGGGCATTTCAATAAAAACAGCACAAGAACATTTTCTGTGTAGCTCCCTATCTCGATACCGAAATTGAGGTCCAAAAGCCAAATTTCATTCATTAGGAAAAACTTTTGAGAATGTGAAATGATGAGACATTATTTTAAGCAAAATTTCCCTTCATAATAAAAATTGGCAATGAGCAAAAAACGAAACAAGGAATATTTCATGTTGAAATCACAAGTACATTGTTATTCCTCCTACTGAAGAAATTTCAGCTAAGAGCAAGTAAGTTGTTCATAAATGAAAATTGTAACAAAGGAGCAGCAAGCATATGCCACGATCGCTTTTATTTCAGTCTTCTGACTGGGGAGGGAGCACGCTGCATTGATGCACTTCATGCTTGCCTAAGCTTACTTTATCCATGTTATTTCTGCTAATTTTTTTTAACCAGCAAAGGATTGTAGTAAATCTATACTAAAATTGAATTAATTGTTTGAAAGAGATGAGAAACAAAATATGTATTTTCATACTTTTTCAATAAAAGTGATCTGTAAACATTTCTATGCAACATGGAGCAGTGTTTTTTCCTTAAATATTTTAGTTATTTTATCATGCAGATGATTAAAGCAGAGAATGCTCTTAAAATAGAATTATAAAACCCTGAAATCACCAAAAGCAAAACGTCTCAGTTAATTCAACCACTGAAATTAATCCATGTACTCTATTTAGCTTCTTTTAAATTCAAAGAAAGTGCTAAAAAACTAGTTTGAGTGAAGAAAGTTGAAGAAATCAACATCCAGAGGATAAACTTCACATCAGGAAAAACAGATGATAAGTTTGTCCCTTTCAGTAAGAGAGTATTTTAAAACCTGCATCACTTTGACAAAAATATTATCACAAGAAAAACATACTTCACAATATGCTATTCTCTCAAGCATCATTGACACTAAGAATAGAACATAAATTGGTAGTATGGAGTGCCTTTCAGTTCCAGTTTTTCTAAAAGCACTTCACAAAGCAATTAGTCAGATAATGGTGGTGTACTGACTCCTTGAGCCTTTATATAGTCACTAATAGCACATGATCTTTCCAACCATTAGAATGGATTGTAGAGAGAGCAGAGTAACATCTTTAGTCTTCTCAACTCTAGTCATAGATTCTTCTTAAATGCATTGTTTGAACTGTATTCTTATTTATAAAATAGAGTTAAAATGTGCACAAAAGAGAAAACAATATTGGTATTTGAATCCAATTAATAATAGGAACTAAAGTTAATGTTCTCTAAATTATCTCTGAATGATGAAACTTCATAATGTTCTTCTGTACTACTGACAGTGGCTTCATTAAAGGGATAGGGACTTTTTTTAAAGATATGAATTTCCTAATGTGTAAAGAATTTGCAAAATATCATCATTTTAGTCCAATAAATGTAGCACATAAAATAGGTGAACTGGTTACATAATGGCAATTTTTAGCTACTGAGGTTTAAACTAGAAATCTCTTGGAGCCCCTTATACTTACTGTAATTTTTATACTAGAATAGTGTATGAATTAGGGAATGGACAGACAAAGGATCACATGGGCAAACACATTAGAACTATAAACTTTCAGAATTCTTGGAAAGGCATTGCCCAATTATCTAATTTATCTGAAACTTTCTGTCGACAGTGGTGCTGTTTGTTTTTGTTTATTTTTTGTAAGTAGAGATATTTTAGGGAATTTAAATTGGCATTTTTTGGAGAATCTGAGTATATTGGTATTTGACTAGTAGATGTTGATGTAAAAGGTAAATCACTTGGTCTAACAATAATATTTAATTCATTAAATCATAATGACAAAAAATTTTCTTCCCTAAACAAAATGCTGATTGGAGCCCTTTGGCCCCAAAATAACGTATATGACTAAGGCACCATTAGAAAATCCAACCTCAATCTTGACAGCTTCAACTATAGAGACAAAATATAATTACCCTTTAAGGGTTAAGAGCTTTATGTATTCAAATTAAGAAGTGGTTAAGTGGTCAGGTGCAGTGGCTCAGGCCTGTAACCTCAGCACTTTGGGAGGCTGAGGTGGTTGGAGTTCAAGACCAGCCTGACAAACATGGTGAAACCCCATCTCTACTACAAATACAAAATTAGCTGGGTGTGGTGGCACATGCCTGTAATCCCAGCTACTTGGGAGACTGAGGCAGGAGAATTGCTTGAACCCAGGCAGTGGAGGTTGCAGTGAGCCAAGATTGTGCCATTGCACTCCAGCCTGGGCAACAAGAGTGAAACTCTGTCTCAAAGAAAAAAAAAAGTAAAGAAAAGAAAAGGAAAAAGAAAAAAGAAGCAGTTAAAGCAATCCTAAAAAGTCATTTTTAAATACCACTTATGTTAAAAAGCAAGGGAGGTACTTCGTTTCCAAGAAGTTTACAATTTTTAATCTTTCCATTGCTTAGTTGAAAAAAAATTGCTCTCTGCTTTCTATTTTGTTTGCAGATAAATCACAGCTTAGTAATGGTGAATTGGTTTTGAATTACTTTAGAGATGTACTCTGTCCTATATTCTAACATACTCCAATCCAATTTAATATAATCTGATATAATATTGGTAATGTTTGCATTTATTTCACACTTCAGACATTTTGTGTATTTCCATGAACTTCACCAATACATTTCAAACAGTCAGCATTTCTCAGTATGAAATAATATACAGTTGTAAAATCAAAACCATGGCACCTATTAAGTGCAAGTGCTTATTTAAAATGTGTGATTAGAAAGTTTTCTTTCAAATCACATCACATTGAAGTTAATGAATTCTTTGCAGGGATATTAGCAAGCTTCTACACCTTCTGATGATCCCTTCCCCCATTCTCACTAACGTGGAATACATTAAGTTATGACAGTGACTGATTCCTGAATTATCTCAATTCAGTGGCCAAAGTACTACCCTGGATCCTGCATTACACATACCTATCCTCTCTATAACAAACAAATTCAAATATTGAGGGTGTGATTAATTTAATTCCAGTTGCTATTAATCACATGTGTTCTGACAGACATACATTTCATCCAAAATGGTCTATTTCTTCCAGGCTGGAGGGATTAGAAAAGAAGAGGAAGGATGATATAAATCAGAATTGAACTTGTCATTAGAAGGGCTGTCAGAAGCAGTTTACACCACGGTTTTCCTGGTTTTGATTAGCACTATTAGTCTCCCGCTTTTAGACAAAAATATAGAAAACATGTCAAAGATCTAGACTCTTTAAAAACAACCCCCCAAAAGTGAAACTATAGATATACAAAGGAATCGCCTTTTATAAATAACACCATCATGTTGCCTCTAAATGGTTTGCTGACTTTCTAGAGAGAATGTTACAAATGAAGTTTCAAAAACACTTAGGACCACAGCCAAGAGCATGCTACTGCTCCTTGAATGGTGCTAATGTAGATAAAAAACACCAGATACGGATTTCAAAAAATTACCTGATGGATCGAGCTTTCTATTTGAATTTTATAATTTATTTATTGGTTAGTTGATAGGGCAGAGAAGTAAAATAAGCCATGTTCTGTCACATAGTCCAGAGTGTTGCTGCTCTAGAACATCAATGTTACTATCTACAAACAAAACCTTTTTATCAAAACAAACATTAGAGTGAACTGGCAACCAACAGAATGGGAAAAAATTTTTGCAATCTGACAAAGGGCTAATATCCAGAATCTACAAAGAACTAAAACAGATTTACAAGAAAAAAACAAGCCCATTCAAAAGTGGGTGAAGGATATAAACAGACACTTTATAAAATTACTTCTAATCAAGGACAGCATCAGAAAAACTATGAAGAGGGCAAGAGTCATTTTGGAGGGGGGTCTCAGATTCTGCTCTTTCTTTCCTTTTTCTTTTCAGATTATTGTAATTCTTTTATTTCATTTGTTCTCAGACCTAGCAAAACCTGGTCTGGGGCAAAGATCTGATATAAGCCAATTTGTCACTTGTTTTGAATTTAAATCAACCCAGTCTTTCCTTGTTAAATGTGGACTGAGGGTCTGAGCTTTTATAAAGTCATTTCAGGAAATAGGGCGACTAAGAGAAAGACAGGGGTGACTGTGGAGTTTGTCCCACTTCTCCAGAATTATTCTTTGAAGCAGGGTCTCTCTTTCCATGAGGCTGCTGGGTTTGACAATAGTGTTCTCTACTAGACATGGTCTTTTCTTCCCCATGTGTCTCTTCTTTCTCACAGCCTTTTCTACCTATCCTCTCATCCCAGCTCCACTGTTTTCTTCTCCATTTCTCTTAAAAAAAAAAAGAAAAAGAAAAAAGAAAAGGGAAAGAGAAAGGGGAAAGATGCATTAATAGGGTAAGAGGTGGCTTCTGCGAGGGCAGAAGATCCCTTCAGTGCACTCTCCTCCTCAAGTATCACTTAGAAACTCAAAAGAAAAGAAACTCAAGGTTTCTTACAGACTAGTTCAATCCTATTTTTTAAAAGCAAAGTTTACCACCTTCTCTCATTGCATAATTATTTAATATCTAGCTGTCAAGAATATAAGGCAATTTAAGCAAAATAGAAAAGCCCAAGGCACTGGGAATAAAGTGATACATAAGTTTCCCTATATTTTAATGACCTCTTTTTATTTTAAGGGCTCTGTGAAAATAGTCATAACAGAATCTTCCAGAGTTATCTATCTAGGTCCTTCTAAGTGAGAACTTCCCACACAGTCCAGAGGAATAATTCCCAAGGGCCATGTTTTTGTTCTAAGAACAGCTTTCCTGGCTATTGCTAATTAATATAGGATGGGCCTCTTATCCAAGATAGAAAAATCAAATGACTTTCCTGACTGTTTGGAAATGGAACTGAGAGATATAGAGGCATATGCTGCTGGGTCTCTAGGAGACTTCCAGAAACCTGGAGACCAGACTTCTGCTGCTGAGCTCCCTGCATTTGCTTTCGATCTCTCTCTCTTTGAGATGTTAAAGCTTAATTCGTCCTTGGCTTCTGTAGGTATCCCAGTGTCTTTTTTGATAAAATCACTGAGATTAGCTCACATGGTTTCTATGACTTAGCATTCAAAGATTCTTCATACAGTGACCAGGTCTATATTTATCCTGTGAATAATCCAAACCCTGTTTCTGAGTTTCCTTTAAAGCACTGCATTTCCCAGGCTGCTTTTGTTAGTTTGCTTTTGTTCTTTATCTCTCTGACTTATTTGACCCATTTTCTGTATTTTGGCAAACTAGAGTTGAGTAGGAAAAGCAGGTATATGGATTCGTAGGGTGTGGCATAGAACTCTACAGCATCCTCAAATCATACTGTTCTTGGGCTCGTTCTGCATATGCTATTTGATGTGGTGTTAAGAAACCTAACTCTTGATAGGTAACAGTGTTAATGTGGCTTTTCTGAACTGTGAGGACCTTAAAGAATATCTTTGAGTATTAGCGTCTAAAATAACCATTAAGGAAGTTTAAAGCTCTTCCCTAGGGCTTTAACAAAGTTCTGACAAAATAGAACAGAAACCTAGAAGAGTTCCCATTTCATGCTTTTCTCTAACTTGGTCTCAATATGCAGGTCAAAGGGAAAAGGTGCCTTTGCAAAATTCCCCTATAAAATCCTAAACCAACCCTTCCTTAAGGTAGAAGTCAGTGCTTAATAATATTTTTCTAAGCCAAAATCATGGCAATAGAGGTGATGAAGGGATTCTCTTGAGGGCAGCTGGATATTATTTTCATTGAAAATTATTACTAATGCCTCTTTTTATGGTTTACTTAATGCATTGAGGCAGCAAAGCATAAAGTTCAGCAAAAATTGACAGAGATCTTTTAACCCTCCTCAAGTAAATGGTATGAAAGTAGTAAAAGAGGTCAAATTATACCCATAATTATACCTGTAGACCTTAGTGTAACAATCGTGGCTGGAGATAGACAAGGGTTATTAGTCCATTATGGACAACAATAAGTTCAGTTTAGAGACTTCAGGCAAGGTTTTGATCCTACAGTGACTAGTGTTACCTAGAGAAAGAAAACTATCTTTGTTTCTAAGCAAAAAGATGTCATTTTCCATGTAAATTAAGACTAAATGCAAATAACACCACAGTTCACTCAAACAGCAATTAATTGGGGATTGCTTACATGTTTGGGGCCACTTCTTATTTTTTTAATCCATCTGGTGAACCTCAGCAACAACTGCAGGAATTGGGCACGGAGTGAAAGGAAGCTGGGTTAAAGAAAATCCTCCATTAGTTTTTCCCAGCCTAATCTACCTTGGGGAAACAACAGACGTAGATATTTAATAGAAATTAATCTCCTTCTGTTATTCAGTCTTACAATGCTTCATTCTAATACTGATTACACTGATATTCTGAGATATGCTGGCAAAATGTTGCTGTAATACAATTTCTTTGCTGCTAGAAATGAAAGCTCTTGAGATCGTTCTTGCTTACATAGCTGCTTCAGGTGATTACATCTTTACACAGATGTTAATTACTCTCCAGAGAAAGCTGCCCGAATTGTCAGGTGAGCAGCATAATCTGTCAGTGGATACCAAAGAATGACTTGAAGACTGTTATGGTTACTGTTTCTCACCCCTATTGACAACTGAACTCCACTCTGATGAATTTTGGGCAGATAGAAAACATTTAATAAATGGTAGCCAACAAATTACAAAAATGGTCTTCTAAAAGTGGATATAGACATGAGTTTTAGCCTATAGCAAAGTTTGGGCCTAGTTTCAATGAGGTCAAAGACACAAGTCTATGCCTGGGGATTCTTGTTAAAACTTCAATCAGTAGTTCTCAGGCTTCACTGTGCATTAAGCTCTTCTTGGGAGATTTAAAAAAATCCTAATGCCCAGGCTTTGGCTCAGACCTACTTAATCAGAATCTTGGGAGTGAAACCCAGGTGTCAGTATTTTTAAAACTCCCCAGGTGATCCAGGGTGAAGTGAAGGTGGAGAATCGCTGGCTTCCATGAATTGCCCTACTGTATTCAGCATATAGCCTGGGGAGCTTCAGTGCAGCAATCACAGGTGGGATAACCGAGTTTAGAGAATCAAAGTGAGAGCTCTGAAAAAAAACAAAAAACAGAAACTCTGCAGCATCGAGTATTGATGGTGGGATGCATTTGTTTCAAAAATATCATCCTTAGAACAAAGAATGCTTGCCAATCAAAAAGAAAAAGAAAAAAAGGAAGAAGGAAAAGAAAGCAAAGAAAAGAGAAAACAAAATATGATGCAACTTCTCAAGTAAATGTGAAAGAGCTAGATAGAACATCAGGCAGTCTATTCAGTGAATGTCTTACAAAGGGACAAACTACATAGACATCTCCTTGTTATTCTCTCCTCAAAACTGAAGGAACAATAACATATGAGAACAAATGTTTTATTTATAGTGGTTAGTGCAACTGAAATGATAAAGACTTACTTAAGTGAGTTGTTAATGTTTCAAGGAAAACGTTCAAGAGACAGGCTAATTCTTACATTAAAAATTGGGGAACAATACCTGGGAGAGACTAAAGTATACCGGCAGGTTGATTCAGAGTGAATCTACTCAGGAGGAAATAAAGAAAGGCAATTTGATAAAAACAATACCAAGTTGAGGAAATGCTTAAGAAAAGCCACACATTTGAAGGAGTTATAAATTTTGGGGTCACTTTATGAGCAAAGGAAACATATAACTTTTTTTGTTCTGCCAACAACCTACTATTATCAGAAAAAAATGTTTCGTAATTATTAAGTTGTGTCAGCTTTATTTTTTTTCTTTACTAGGTGCCTGGTACTCTGAACATAGTAGAAACTTAGGAAAATATTTGTTAAATATGAGAATGAAGAAAAGCATCAGACTACTTCTAATACCAGCTGAACTGAAAGAATTTGGATATTTAAAAGCAATTGCCTATGGGGTTTAGAATATTGCCTTGCTTTTAGAAAAGCAATATTAGATTGAGCTATATAAAATCATCATTTTTATAGGTCAAAAAAACTAAAATATTAGCAATTTCGTATGGTTCATGTACATATTTCTAAAATGTTGTTTGCTTTTTAAAATTTTAATGTGGCTTAACAAAGTGCAGAGTGTGTTTTGTTTGAAGGTTTTCTTTCCAAAAGATAGATTCTATGGAGATGCAATTGCTTCTAGAAAAAAAAGGTGGATTTCTGGTAGAACAGCAGAATTTCTGAATGGGCATCTATTATGCAGCTCAGTGACATTAGGTCCTGTGATGTTGTTTACATGTCACAGTCTTTATATCTTCAAGGATGGCTGACTTTATGCATCAACTTGATTTTATAAGAACATGAAAAATTATTATTCTGAAAGCAAAACACCAAACTCATGGAAAATAAAAATGCAAGAATTTGAACATTACTGTCTTTTCTTGCAAGATATACTTTGCCCAAATGATTATGCAGCTCAGTCAATATTTGAGAACACCTGGTTGTTCTGATAAGGAATATATTTTTCCCATCATTGTGTGTCCTTTCACAGATTGGGATTCAGGATAATTTAGGCCTGACAGTTTCATACTCTGTTTTAGAAAATAGAGAAACATAATACAGGCTTTACGTAATTAGATGTAAAGCCATCAGACGAGATGAGTTGTGGGTAGATGCACGGGGATTTTATTAGCATACAGTAGCCATCTTTTTGCTGACAAAAAAAAAAAAAAAAAATGCCAGAGAGCAAATTGTAGAAGAAACATATAGAGAATTTTATCTGCGTCATCATAGTACCATGACTTCTGAGGAAACATACCTAAAAGCAGTTCTTACATAAACTAAATAAGGACACATTATTCTGTTTGCTTTTTGCTCATAAGTGTCCAACTGAATGGGCATATGTTAGTTTTTATTTATCACACCCACATGACGTCTACAGCTCAGCTACCTTACTCAATGTGATATGATAACAAGAAGAGTACCCAAAGCTATCACAGACCCTGAAGATCATCACTGCACTGCTTCTTTCTTGTGGTCCTGAACACTCGTCTGTGCTCTGTATCTCTGAGTGGTATTTTTTAGGAGGTTTTCATGTTGTACTAGATGGTCCAGTTCTGTAGACACCTTTTAAACGTTTTTGGAAAACTTTTACACATGGTCTGAAATACATTTTATAGCACAATTTCATATACAAAGTTTCAGAAAGCAATACTGATTCTTACTGCATTTGGTGCAGCTTATATCCTTTGTTTTTTCTATTTTATTTTATTCAAAATGCCAATCACAAGTCACTAATCTGATTCCATGGCCATCTACTGTTTATGAAAAGTTATATCTTAATATAGCCTCAGGCTACTGACGAAGTACAAGTCAAAATAGTTTGGAAACACCATAACTACCTTTGTATCTTAGAGATAATATTTTGAGGACCCTTTTTAATAGTGTATAAAGGACAATATATTGGAGAGCTTAGCCACTTTGCCTGGGGTCACACACAGGTGTCTGATCATAACCATTTCTAAAACTCTTGAATATTCCAATTCTCCACAATGACTTTGAGGTAATCATAACCTGGAATTTGTTACTTGCTATGCAAGGCATATGTAAAGAAGGTACTGTTCCTTTTCTTTCCCTATAAGTAAATCTTCCTATTAGGCTGACTTTGAGTTGGGGAAAGGGCAATGGTATAAAGAGGACAATGACCTTGATGAGGAGCCTGGCCCTTAATTTGCTGGGGTCCCTGGTCTACGTTCTGAGGCTGCAGAATAAAGGTTCCAGGAAATAATAGCTCTTCATTTAATGATACTCATTACAAAATGATCAGTATTTTTTCAAACAGTAATCCTCACAAAGCTAAATAAATTCATTATAAGGATACTTATCCACAAAATGAGCACACTTTAAAAAATCTATAAATGTACAACTATCAATTTTATAGACAGCACCTAAAACTATGAGAGTAGGAGAACTTGTTAGCCTAAGAAAGAGTTCAAAGAAAGGCCAAAGCTCAATGTTTGAATTTTTCTAATAATATTTGAAAATCAAAATTATTTCTCCAGAATTTTCTTCTATAAAAATGCCTAATCTCTAATTTTAAATAGTGACAGATCTTTAATTCTATTCTTCTTTTACAGAAAATGATTGATTGCAAATCATAAATTCTTCCCTTCTTTTAATTACAAATCAATGTTTACTTTTATGTATAAAATACAAAGGAAATAAAATGAGTTATCTAGAGATCTATAATTTTAAAATCTCCACATTAATTAACCATAAGGTTTTTTCATTTGCTATAAGCCAAAGAGACATGATACTTTATTACAAATTTTCTAAGAAAAAACTTCAACAATCTTCATATAAAATATAAAAAATTTCAGTTAGAAATAAGGAAGAGTTTCTACAATAGGTTATACAAACTTCTTCTTTAGAAGATTTTTACAAATTATAAATTTGCCTAGAGCCAGGCAAGAACTACGTAACTTCTCAGAGGTTCTTTAATATTATATTTTTCCTCAAATATTCATTTACTTTTGATGATTACTTGAATATATATTCAAGTGGAGTAGGTGGAATAAAAATCAAAATAAAGAGTAAACATATCTCCTGATTTTCATGTTATTTGTATTCATAAATTGTTAGATAAGAATACAAATGCTGTTGTTTTGAAGTAAAAAGAGTAATATAATAAACAAGACCACATGCATGAAACTGCCTTATAAGTAAAACAAAGGTCTCATAAGACCACATTCACTTGTTTTATTTCAATACTTTATTCCTTCATATATGTGTCAAAGCAGCACCATCCCTTGCCATCCATATTTCTCTTTGACATGAATGAGCCTGAGCTGCAGCATGCATACCATATTCCCTGAATATTAGTTTCATACAGAAGTTGGATGTTTGCTTGAATAACTGGTACATGTAGCTGTTACTTTGCATTTTCCTTCTTTATTATATTTTCAGAATCAAGAGGAGATAAGCTCTTACACCAGCCACTGTTATCAATATCAAGGAGACACACACACAAGATATGTGAACAAAATGAAATTTGAAATGTCAATAGGAGACACACTGTTTTGTAGGAAAGTACCAGATAATTAAATTTAAGAAAGAACCTAAATTTTGGACTTCTCACAATACAGTGTGATATGGCAGACACAGATAAGAATTTGTACGTAAAAACACATGCAGATATCAACTCGCATTGTCTTTTCTATAATAGAACAAATAGAACAAAGTAAATGTCTGGAAAGACAGTGTAAACCAGATAGTCGTGATTTAAATGTCAATAGATTGCTTGGGTTATAGTTTTGAAAGTCAGAAAAAATTACAATAATAGGAGCGTTTTGGAAAAATATTTAATATATTACTTATTTACCTAGATCACCATCAGAGATTTGAACTTTTTGAGGATAGAGGCCTGCCTTTTATTTGCTTCAGGCACAGTGCCTGGTATATTGGAGAGTCTCAGAAACAAATGAACAGTTAGTACCTATTAACCCCTCTCCCAGAGGCTTCTGGTAAATGGCAGCATTCACAGGCACCTAAGACATTCAGGTGCACTAGCTCATGTTGAAATACCATCCCACAATCTTTAATTATGGTATAAAACCCAGAAACTTATTTTCTGAAATTCAGTTTCTTCTACTTTTCTGGGAATGTTATAAGCTCTTCTATTATTTCTTCTTGTTCTATTTATGATTCAATAGATCTGTCTATTCCCTTCTCAGGCTGATATAATCTGTTTCTTCCAGTAGCTATAAAGAGTTTTATATACAGAGGATGAAGATATCTTGAATGCACAGTTGGTGTATTTTTAGGGACATCATTTGGTCCAGATTTTAAATACGATCTATAAGAGGATGCCTACTGTAGCAGATGTGGATGGTTACCTTCCCAACATGTCCTAGATTTTTCTTTGATAATGGAACCTCAGTCACAAGTAATAACTCATACTTGTCCTCCCGAATTTAGATAATACACTTCCCTTTTGCAAAGGATGGTATAGGGATGGGCATTTGATGTAGCTCTGGAGGAAGACATTAGGGAAAGCCACTGGTAATTTTCTGGAAGAGATTTTCTCTCTTCTCTACAATCAGGAGAGAGAGCTAACTTTAAAAAGAACCCTTTTCTTCTGCATATTTTCCTTGCAGTGACTCTGCCTTCTCTGTTTCTGTGGGAGGATATGATGCTTGAGATGCTGCACAACGTCTGGAGACATGCGAGACAGGCCCAGGGACTCCCAGAGAGGCTGACCCAGGGTTTTGATATCAATGATCTACTGAATAATTCTTGGTACTCTCTAGAGTTGGATTTAAGACATAGATATAAAGTGACATAACAAATATCAATAATATTTAAGCAAATTTTAGTAAGGTGTTCTTTAATTTGCTACTGAGATGATCTTACTTCATACAAATCCTAATCTGGTATCTTTATCCCAGTCTTTTTCCCTGAGATTCAGCCTTCTATATTTTAACTGCCTAACTGACTTCTCTTAGAAGTCCAACGATGACCTCAAACCTAACATATAAAAACAGAATTTGTTTTCTCCTCCCCTACCCGTTTCTGCTGGAGTCTTCCCCATCAGAATAAATGGCTTCACCAAAGTGTTCAAGGAAAAAATGTAGAGTAATTATTTTGATGATTCCTTCTCTCTTATTTCCCATATTCAATCCATCAATAAATCATATAGGTTTGACTTTTAAAATATATGTCCTACTTTTAAAATATATCTCAAGTCTATTAACTTCTCAGTACTGTATAGCCACAAATCTAGTCAAAATTACCAACTCTGGTAGCCACCTCACCTGGAGTATGGCAGTAACTTCCTATTCTATTTGCCTGTACTCTTGACATATAAATCTTGTCTTCTATACAGAAACTGAAATAATTTTTTTTACAGTAGTCAATCATTTTATAGCATTTCCCTGTTGAAAACTCTCCAAAGGCTGTTCATTACATTTGGCTGAAAATAAAAACTCCTTGCCAATTGTCACAAGGCTCTGCATGATTTGCTTTGAATCTAAAGCTCTGACTTCATAGCTCCAAGCATATTTCCTCACTCACTCTACACCAGCCTCTGTTGTCGTCTTATTCTTTAGGTTGGCAATGCTCTTCCAGGAAACATTATCAAGACTCTTTTCTTTATTGCCTTTGGGATTTTACACAAAGTCTTTTTCTCAACGAGGACATCTCTGAACAATCTACATAGATTTCACCCCATGTACATGTGAAGTTCTTGTTTTCTTCTTGGCATATATCACTGGCATACTTTACATTATATATCTATATAATACTTATTATACATAATATAAATCTTACTACATATCTTACATTATGTTGGAGAAATAGATAATAAACAAGAGATCTATATCTATATCTTGATTTATTGTATTTGCTTAATATCTTGTTATTTGTCTGTTTCTCCAATATAATGTAAAACCATGATGGCAGGAAGTTGGCCTATTTTGCTGACTATTGTATCCCCCAGCACAAGGTATAATGCCTAATGCATTCTACACTTTGAAAAAATATTGATTCAATAGTGAATTAATTAGTGATTGAATGAGAGAGATGACAAGTTTGATTTCTTAATCACATAGAATCAACCTCACAAAAGTAAATATTGGTTGAATAAATGAATGGTTTGAAATGGAAAGCAGAACATCCCTCTACAGTTCCATTACCTTTTCACCATGCATGATGGCTTATGGGCTGGCTTTTGTCGAGGACTTTTGCATCTATGTTCATGAGAGATGCTGGTCTATAGTATTCTTTTATTGTATTGCCTTTGTCTGGTTTTGATATTCATGTAATTCTGTCCTAATGGAATGAGTTAGGATGTATTTCCTCTGCTTCTATCTTCTGGAAGAGATCATAGAGAAATAGTAAAATCTCTCCTTTAAATGTTTAGTAAAATTCGCTAGTGAGCCCATCTGAGCTTGGTAGAGGCTGGCATTTTAGGGTTTATTTTATATATCACTAATGCAAAGTAAATAGCAAATGGTAACTATGTATGCAGAGTACTGGAGGCTCAAGTAAGGTTTTATGTTCCAATAAAGAGAAGTAGCAGGGGAAGATCATATATAGTCTCATGGGTTCTTGAAAGGACCTTATACCCTGTCTGGGATAAGGATATAACTATATAATATAACAAGAGTTGAGTAAAAAAATAGTCTCATTGATTCAGCCTATGTTTCTTTTTTCCCCAAATCTTGGAAAGGTTTAACTAATGTTCTGGGGATAGCCTATCAGGTCTTTTAGCTAACATGTGACCTCATGAGTCCATCAGCCTCAGAGTACTCCTCCTTTGTAAAAGATGTATCTTTTTGTCTAAAAAGCACACACCATTTCGAATTAAAGTGTACTTGATGAATGCGTATTTCTTTTGGAGAGGGCACAGACTCATTAAAAGAAATGTTCTTCCTGTTTAGACAGGCTGCCTCCTCATTTGTACTGATCATAATGACATAATATCTTCAAAGTGGTGTTTGTCGAAGATTGCTTCCTGGTGCATAAACTGGCTCTGAAAGTTGCAAACACATAACAAAATGTTTTGAAAGATGGAAGCATTTCTGAAATCTAAGGTGACCACAGTGAAGGACAACACTCATTTGGAAATAAATTTTGATATATGAGTCCCTTATTTAAAAAAAATTTATTATTTCATGGTCATGCTTCATAAAACTTTAGTATTTTTCAGTTCTGCATTGTGACTATCTTTAATAGGAGATATCAGAAACATTGAGGCAATTTTCCACCTGTTTTCTGAGACTGACAGTGCTGATGGCATTTTTGGAAAGAAGAAAGATATGTATCTAATCCTTCATGTATATGGAGAACAACTCATCACAGTCCAGAATTCTATTACAGAGAGACATACAGATAGATACATATTCTGTTTCACAAACTAAATTTCAGCATATATATATCAAATAGATAGATGATTTATATTCCAGAACAAAAATATGTAGTTTCAAGACATGAATGAAAAGGCTTTCTTAATGTGGAAAAATAATTTTTTTTCCTTGTCAGGAGAAATGTGAATTTTATTAAATATAAACAAGAATTGCTAGCATTAGAAACCAAATAACCTTTACTTTACTTTGGAGATATAATTGTGAATTAATAAACATATTTAATTTTTAATTTCTGAATCAAAGGCAAAGATATCTTTCAGTCTGTAAAATATGTTAGCTAAAACACTGAAAAAATTGTGACCATGGAATAAATTGTTGTCACTGTTTCATCAAAAGAAACTGCTGACTGATAAAAGAATTTTTGGGAAAACACAATGGGTATTTTTAAACTGTCATATGTTCTAAGGCGTCAGAGATCTACAAACTCATGGTATATCAGAAATTTACAAAAAGAAACTGGAACAAATGTTTCACAGCAATAAAATTCAACTTTATGGTAAACACGGAAATTATTTTTATAAGGTCAGTTTTATGCACATAAATCATTTTCCTTATTTACCAGTGATATTTCTTTCAGTAGAAAAACACAAACTTAGATTTTCAGTTTGAATGTTCTTTATAGTTAGAAGAAACTAATCTGTGTGTCCATAACATAATGGAATCTGATAAAACCAGATAAGTTTTGAATACTAGGTTACATAAAAGGCATGCAAAACTGCACATAATTTTTATGGTTGTATATAATTCCTCTTTCCTTTTTTCATTTTTCCCTCCTTCAATATGTTTTCTAAAGAAAAGGACAAAGTCCTTGATAAATAAAATTAGGTTAATGTACATTTTCCTAATGCCAGTTTATTGGATGAATATTTTTTGAAATTCCTTCTTTTGTTGATTTAAGTAGATTCAATAAAGGGAACAGTTGGTATCCAAAGTAAACTTGAAGCATACTGATCATAAATCAATTTATAAAGTCCTATTCAAGACCCTAACTTATAAAACTAAATTATAAAACAGAATTTCCTTACATTCATACTCAGAAGTTAACCAGCAGTATATAAGAAGTCCCAATATTTTTAGAATTAAAAGTCCTAAAAGAACATAAGGAATTTATTTTCCTATCTTCTACTTGGAATGTACCCATTAATATGAAAGGGGTTTATGAGCAGTTGTGATCAGGGTAAAAATTCTATCCTCGGAGAGGCACTTTCTTGGATGCCATCAGACAATGGTCATTTCTCCTTCTATACAACATAAAAACAACCACTAAACCCAAATCATCAATTTGATTATTCTATATACTCAGCTGCCATCTTGAAAGGGAGTCATTTTAGAAAGAGAATACATTCTTCTGAAAGAGTTTTTTCTCGGATTCTCCCTTGCTTACAGTTAAATAACAAAATCATGCAGTAACTGAACACCTAGAAAATTGTGATAGTGCTCATATTTCAGAAATTTAAGTTTATTATACTAAGTATAGTTTCAATACTTATCTATAAATATGTGAGAACTGGGATATAATACAGTGGAGTAGTTCTTCATTGTTAAACATAACTGTATTATGGTTTTCCACAAAAGATAAATAACTGTCTAAAAAATTTCAAGAAGAAAATTCAACATTCTCTTCTCAGAATATTGCATCATGTCATTCATTGTTCTTTTCTATAATTTCAATAAGTTGCTTTTTGGTCCTCAGCGTACAATGTGTCTTGTCATGGTATTTGATGCTTCTTTCTTTTTTCTAATTTTAGCACCTTGAACTTCCTTGCATACAAGATTATGTTATAAACTGTAAATAACTGTGGTTTTGTTGCTCTTTCCACCTTGCTGTTAATTATTTTTCTATTGTGGAATCTAAATTTGAATCCAGGTCTCTAACAAAGTGATCATACCCAGGATTATTTTTGTTATGTTTCTATTTAAATATCTTAGAAGAATGCTTATTTTTAACATTAGCATATTGTCAACTTGTCAGCTACTGTGAATCAAAAACTCCATCTATTTTTCTGTATATTTGATAGAAAATTATAATTCATCTTCCCGTGTGTTTCTTCCATGAATACAAACATTTATTTTCCATTCAATTAAATCCTATTCTTCATTGTTTTCTAATTTGTAATTATCTTAACAAATAGACAGATTAGGTTTTTGTTGTAGGATTTCTTTGTATATTCTGGATATTAAATCATAATTATAATAACTAAAAAAATAACAATTTTCAAGATCAAATGGCCAAAAAGAAAGAGAAAAATACTCATTGTGCTATATAAAATGTATGTTTTATTCACTTTACTGTAGGTATATTATACTTCAGCCAATATTGCATAGATTAATAAATAAAAACATTAGGGTACTTTCCATAAAAAGTAAATCAAATGGGAATACTGTAACAGTAAATATACCACTGCGTTGCTAGGGTGCTCTGAATTTTTAATTTTCTGAAAATTTGTCCAGGGAATAAAAAAACTATCACAGGTATGTAAAGGTTGTAATTGTTTTCAGAAATTTTAAAATCTAAGAGTTAATAAAGTTATTTACACAAATTTCTTAATAATTGTCTCAGTAATTCGTCTTAGTAGTTGGTCTGTCTCTAGACGCTATTAAGATTTATCCTAGATAAAGGCATATTCAATAAAATATATGTTCTCTGCATTTTGATGAAATCGTGGTTGTAAATATTTAGGCCTGAAAACTATTATTCTTGGATTCACTGAATGAAAAAGACAGTATCATTAATGGAATATTGCTAAAGATCAAACTTGTTACTGACACATCTTTATGTATCAAATTTTTGAAATTTCAGTGATGTCAGAGAGGTGCCCTTTTAACAGCTAGTTAAGTTCCCTAAAATATAGAAACTTTACACTGCCTTCTTTACTTGTGCAGCCATCTAAATTCTTACATTGCTGTTCTTCTTAGCAATAACTTAAAATGCGAAAATTTTGTGTTCGCTTAAGATCATCCTTCTAGTTCTTGAACCGTTATCAGACATGATCTATTGCATTTTCAAGAAGTACATTCAGACATTTATATGTGTACACATGTAAATGACTATCTTGTTCTAATATCCTGGAATAGTGTGAAAATCTTATAAACAATTTAGTGGCTAAACCTTTATACTGTCTTTGTGCCAAGTACACATAGTAAATGTAGAACAGTTAAGCTAGAGATCCTGGAGGAGGTTGTTGAGATAATTAGAATAAATTCTTGCCAGATAGTTTATGATCACTGACAACTTACTACAGAAAATGCATTCCAATGTGTTGAAATGGGACACTTAGCCACTGGCAAATGTAATTAAGAAAAATCTCATGATAAGAAAAGATGCCTTTGAGGCCTGAGCTGTGAGGTATTCAATTCCATAATGGCCACATTGGAGCCACTCTGGTATAACTTACATCTAGCTATATATATTAGATTTCTCAGGCAATTTATCTTATGTAACATGCAAATTTATGAATTTCTTTGTCCCTTCCACTTAAGATAATGGAAAATGTTGAAAGAGTTAAAATAAGTGGATTATATTAATTTGAATGCAATGTTGAAACCAGTAAGAATCAATGAGGCTAAAATGAAGAATAGGATTACTTACTGAAAACAACTTGGAGGAAGAAAATTTAAACAAAAAACGATTAAAGTTACTGAATAATCAAGATTTGGGTGGGTCTTATTATCTATATATTTGTTCCTTGTTTATAGTCTACCACTCCACTAGAATGCAATCTCCAAGAGGTCAGAGGCCTGGACAAGAGGCTTTGAAGAATGACTGACGTTGTAGATGCTTAATAACATTGTTGACTAAACAAAGGTGTGAATTCAGGCTGCATGATGGATAAGATTTGTTGGATCAGGGAAGTGTAGAAACAAAGACAGATTGGAAACTTAAGTGTGGGAAATATTACGAAGCAAGTTTATACGTGATGATACAGCATCAGTCATACAATTTTGAAGTATCACTTCTAAGGCTTGGGGTAAAAAAACCATTTGGAAAATTCATGCAAGGTTGTGAGACTATACCATCATCCTCTTACCGAGCCCAGGTTTGTACAGTAGCTTTCAGAAGCTGCCAAATAGATTCAGATAACTCAACATAGACATTGACCATTCCTCCCCTAAAACACTTCTTTGAATGTTGCTGACACTCATCCTTTGCTCTTGTTTCCTGAAAATGGAATGGAAAGAAGGGGTGCTTTATATTTAAAACTTCCTCTAAACACCTTTCTTCAATAAAAGATGAACCATTCTTTTTTCCCAGTCTTATTCATCTGTCTCTAGAGTAGAATTCTAGAGTTAAAAGGGATTTTGGAAACTTACATGATGAACTTCTATATTTCAAGCTAACCAATAATGGAGATTTAGACTTTTATTTTACTGAAAATTACAGTTGATAAAGAATTACAGGCCATTTTCCAAGGATGCCTTTCTAACTTCTTGCTTCTTATACATAGATTAGCCTAGTAGTAAGATACATCAGCTCAAAAAGTGCTATATATTGCAGGTCTTCATTTTGAATGTATTAGTTTTTTTTTCACTTTGAATGGAGAATTTTTATCATGAGCAAATAGTTATCTTTGTCTTTCAATCTCTAACAATTGTTTTTAAGGTTAAATGGAAGTGATGGGGTCTCTACTTAGGACTGCTGAGGCCTCCTTAAAATCCGAAGAATAGAGGAATAAGACAGATAATTTCTTTTTTGGCCTTCTTCTCTGTGTTATCTACATTGCCAGCCCTCCATTCTGTTCCCTTCAACTATCAAAATTTAAGAAACAAGAAATAAAAATAAATGGTAAGATACAAAATACTAAAATTCAAATACAACAAAATAGTCTTTGTGTCTTAAAGTCTGGGTTAAAAGTAACAAAATTTGCATAGTGCTGACTACATAGTAGGTATTTAATAAATATTTCATAAATTAAATGAACAACCGTGTGCATAAAGGCAGCATATTGGTAAATTTGATTCGCTTGATGTAGAATTTTTAGAAAGAAATAAAGGGTAGAATTCCTTAGAAAGTGGAGCTCACTAAAGAGTTGAGTAAGGAGTTAATCCATGCAGAGATAAAGCCACTGCTAGAAGGCCAGAGGTTGATTATCTCTCCCTTCACTCCATTAGTTGGCACTCACTGAATTAGCATGCATGCTCACTTTCTCTCCTTAACCATTCCTCTACACAGCTGCTTTACAAATGGATGTGTTATTTACTCATTTTTAAAGAATCGAGGCTGGTCGTGGTGGCTCACACCTGTAATCTCAGCATTTTGGGAGGCCAAGGCGGTGGATCACCTGAGGTCAGGAGTTTGAGACCAGCCTGGCCAACATGGAGAAATCCCATCTCTACAAAAAAATACAAAATTAGCTGAGCGTGGTGGCACATGCCTGTAATCCCAGCTACTTGGGAGGCTGAGGCAGGAGAATCACTTGAACCTGGGAGGCGGAGGTTGCCGTGAACCAGGATTGCGCCATTGCACTCCAGCTTGGGCAACAAAAGCAAAACTTTGTCTCAAACAAACAGCAACAACAAAAAGAATTGAATATACCTGTTCTTCTGGATTATAAATGGACCATTTACAAGCAAATGTTCTATTTAATAGCTAGTTCGATGCTGCTGGCCACCTACACTTGAGATCCTTTTGGCTTTGATTCTCTAAATCTACCTGGCATCTCTCCCCTCCATCTCATTTTCCTCTGCTCAGGAAGAATACTGCTCTGCTAGAACCCCACTTTCTCTGTGTTTTAGAAAAATATCCTACCATCTCTTTTAATTTCTCATTTATTTATAAGCAGATTTACTTTCCTTTAGCATTGATATTCAAAGTAAATGTATAATTTAATATTTTTGATGTAATTGGCTTAATTTTGAAGATCATATAGTATTGTTTTCAATGATTTTTCACTTCAATTCTCTAGTTTTATAAATTATATACTTTTACTGTAGTTTTGTGGATTTCATAAAGTTGAATCTGGGCATGAAACATCATGTATAGCATTCTTTCTATTTGAAAATAAGTTTTGAGTCCCAAATATTTAACTTCTAAATAAAACTTTTGAAACACAACCCAATTAAAGTAGTGCCTGTCCATAATCTAAATACAACCTTAAAACTAGCTCAAAAGACTTTTTGATTTATAAAATGATTCTTATGGACATGGAAAGAATTTAAATTATTCCAGTCTCTTCAGGACATATTTAGTTTATAAAGTAAGTTAACCTACAAAGCTAAGATTTTGACCATTTTCCCTTTTTAGACTTTATCTTCACGGAGTTGGCTATGCAGGAAGCAAAAATTAATTTTATGGGTCAAACAATCTCTGTAGTCTTTCTACTAGAACTAATGTTGATTTTTGCTGTCTTTCAGTGCCTGAGGTAATCATGACATTCTGTCTTTTCATGGTTCAGAAGACAGTTCTTTGTCCCCTAACTCTCATTTGAGTATATACTTACTTTAGAGTTTGGTATATTAAATTGGCAAACAATGTCTTACTTGTTGCACTCAGAAAATTATCTTACTAACATTAGATAACATGGAAATATTCATTTATGAAAAATGGGAAAATCTAAGCTCAAAGAATTCAATTTAGTTGTATTAATAAAGCATCTTTTGAAAGTAAGACACCCAGGTAATTCATCACAATGGAAACCATAACAAAAACATAGGTCGAAATTCTTTAAATTCTTTAAAAAGTGGTGTTTATTAGATATATAAAATATTAAAAGACTTGTTATTACAAAGCTTTGTAAAACTAAAGATTCAAATATGAAAATAATAATGATTTATACAAACTATGAATTTAATACCTTTTACCATTATAAATATAAATATCATTCATTGTTAGGCAACTTGGAAAAGCTTTTAAATAAGAGACATCCATATCCTTAATATCCTTAATTAACACCAAATATTAAAATTTTAATTTAAAATATTTAAGAGTTATATTAAAGGGGAAATAAACATCCTAGAATGCTTTGTGCAGCACCAAGAAATGAAAACATGTAGAAAAAAGTTAAAATCCAAATGTAACTTGACTTTGATGTTTTTATTTTTGATATCAGTTATATGTCTATAGTTTTACAATGCTTTTCTATCAGTTGTTTCCTTGCTCTCATTTTGTAGAGCAGTGGTTCTTAAACTTTGGAGTACATTATAATCACCTAATAGTATATTTTAATTTCTGGTCCTAGGGCCTACTCCCAAAGATTCTGGCTTATGTTTGGCATGGAACTCAGGCACTTATTTTTGTAGGTTTGCTTTAGATCACATTTTGAGATGTTTCTCAAAATAGTTGTAGGACAGAAGATGAAAATGTTCCTAAAAGACATCAAAGTAGAAGAGAAAAAAGTGGAAATATTTTAAGATCTGCATGGTAAGAATCATACTGCAAGGACATTAGGCATCTGCCCTTCATTGTCAAATGATTGAAATATCCAATGTAAATTAGTAATGTGGCAGTTATTTCCTAGAAAACTAAAGTACTATCAATATTGGTTATATGCATTTCCAGAACTACTTTGTTTGAAAAGAAAGCCATGTAAAGAAATGATAATTTGAAAAAAAAGTTTCAACAATAATGACTGTGATCCTACTCTGTGGTATCTTACTGCAAGAGATAGG
Source organism: Plecturocebus donacophilus (assembly GCA_004027715.1). Lineage (NCBI taxonomy): Eukaryota > Metazoa > Chordata > Mammalia > Primates > Pitheciidae > Plecturocebus > Plecturocebus donacophilus. Next base: position 32,869 of record PVKP010016298.1, read on the forward strand.
AGAAAGTTATAACACTGCAATAATTTATTCCTAAAAGGTGAAGAACATTATGATTCAATATGGCATAAGTCTATAGATATATTTATTTAATAAGTAGGTTAATTTTATAGACATATATGGTTGGTATATTTCTATGTATTTTTGTATTGGTGACTCACTGTAGCAAACTTCCTCAGGGAAAAGAAAAAGCTTAAGATTTAGTAGTAAAATAGAGTCTTAAGGACAGAGCTTCACACTGTAGTGTTATTTCTCCTATATACAATGGAAGCAATGTGAAAGACGATTTCTAAAAAAAATTAATTAATTGAGACTCCCTTTTATATTGCGAGGACTGCCTTCAATCTACAAAGCTTTGCCTCCTAACC
>PVKP010016298.1:33333-48543 GCA_004027715.1 Plecturocebus donacophilus
GCAAACAAAAAAAAAAAAAAGAAAAGAAAAGAAATCCAAACTTCAGTAGCACAGGACTCCAAGTAAAGATCATGAGATAATCTAATCATTTCGCGTTTACTTCAGAGAATTGTGTTTATGTCTAATAAACGTGTCTTAGAAATGACTTAGACCAAAGAATTAATTTGATTGGTTAATGAAGAGTCTAAGAATGATAATTGAATTTGATGGAATTCATTAGTTAGGACATTCAACAGATACTTTATAACCCCAATTATGTACTCTAAAGTATGTAATAGTCACAGTGTGATATATGTACTTCACTGTTGAATTAGGCATGTATGAAAGAATGAGACACAGCATGGTACAAAGAAACGTTGGTCTGAGACAAATTCTGCTCTTTCCTCTAGCCCCTCACCCAATACTCTTGCTAAAATATCATCTGTGCAGCAGGCCACAAAAGCACAGAGGCAGATGCCATGGCATATTCTTTTAGAATGCAAGGCTGCTCAAGATCATCTACAGATAATGAACCATGACAACTTTGGATTTGATGGAGTACAAAATGACAGTGGGAGAAAGCAAACATGTTATACAAGGAACCAGTGCCCCACCAACGAAACCAGCATTTCAAAAACATTAATACTAGTAATAATTTCAGAAGATGTGACAAATACGAATTTCTCTTTAATATCACAAAAATTTTTAAAGAGATACATTTCTTCAATCTTCCAATCTTCGGCACAAATACTACCCCCTCCACCCCGCCAACACATATCAAAAGATATGGATGGATAAAGTAGGTCGATAATCAACAAAATGTGTCAAAAATTTGTTTTTCCAAATACCTTAATCAGGCAGTTTCAGTGCGATTTCCAGGAATGAAGCAGTAGACAAATGAGCAGTCTTCCAATCTGAGTCCAGGCGTTTGTTCAAGCTCTTGCTAGTTCTTGCTAGCTCTTGCTGGTTTTCCTGTTTCCCTTGGGAGAGAGAGAATAATAGAATCTGTGAAAATGCTGGCCTGCAACTCTGCACATGCCTTTACTATTGACTGGGTATAGACTTCTGCTTATGCAGCCCATTCATTATTCACATCCTGGTCTAGCTTCCTCAGTTCCTGGTGTGCTGGGTGCTCCAGGCTAAGAACCAATAGGTATGAATCATGCTGACATTTTAAAAAAATCTAAAAGACTAAACATTTCAAAACAGCAACTTTTTCACATTATTCTGACATCTCCTGTTCAATGGCATTGGTCTATAGAGAAGAAATAGCCTGTGCTACCACAGAAGGCACCCAGTGGAATTACCAACAGCAGGGAATTATCTAAGCAATTCACACTTTGTTTTGCTAACAAGACTCCATGTTAGGATACTGGAGTGCTATACTTCTCTGGCAATGTTCTCCTACCTTTTCAGAATTATTGAAAAGCTAACTGAGTCTATTTTGATTTGTGAATCTCTTTGTGAGCAACAGTAGCTGCAGCAGTGCTAATAAAAAGGAAAGACATTGCTATTTACCTAGGAAGAACTTTGAAATACTGCACATACAAAAGCATCTAAGTGATAGGGAAGCTCTATCAAATACTTTAATATTTCCCTTCTTTCCTCACTTTCTTTGCCCTTTCAGCCTCCCTTCCTCTCTCCTTTCTTTTACATTATTTTCTCTTCTTTTTTCCCTGTTCCTTTAAAAAAAATTCTTTCTGTTCTCTTTAATGCACTCCCTATTGCATTTATCTACTTTTTTGATATAAAACTGCAAAAACTTTTGCCTCAAATTTCTACTACCTTATATTTGATGGTTGAAAGTAATAATTTTAGAATAAAGAATCTCAAAAAAACTGAGTAATAAAGTAGTATAATACTTTCACAAATGTAGAAACACAGGTAGACAGAATTCACATTATCAGCTGAATCCTGTAGATCAATTAAGAATTGAGGCTTTGCATAACAGAACATACATTAAAATCATATTGTATGCCACTAGTTTATAAAATTTGTCATTTGTTAACTGAAATAAATAAATTTAAAAAAAGGAATTCAGGTTTTGTCAATTCCAGTGACTCCAATACAAATCACATCATTCTGCTGTCTTCACAGTTTATTTTTCAACTCTGCAGAGGAAGCTGACATGGCAACACTCTGTTATTTGAAGATTTGAGGTTTTGTACTCCAAGATAAATGAATACATAATCCCCTACAGCTTTCATTGTATTCTGAATAGAATTTTATATTTCCTCTGCAGTTATTAAACCGTTCTCTTTGCCAACCAGTGGATTGGAATCATTCTTGCATAAATCCATATAGAAAAACCTGGGAATTTACAGGGTTTGGGAAAACTTAAGTCCTTAGTTTAAAGGAATAGATGCTTCACAAGACAGTTCTATTCCCTGAGTGGCTTCTGAGCTATAATTTGCCTGGCTGATAGAGACAAGGGAGAGTTAGCTTCAGCACAGGCTGCTTCTAATACTTCTTTACAATCTGTGATTTATTTAATAAATATTAATTGACTGTCTATTTTAAACTTTCTTTTTCTTTTTGGTCAGGTCTTGGGGATACAAAAAGAAAAGATAGGTTCTTGCCTCTGAAAAAATTGGGGTGACATATATGGAAATAAAATAAAATATTTTTATAAATTTGTGTCATAGTAGAAATTTGGGATATGCTAGTCATTGTAGAAAGATTCTTCTCATCCTCAAAAATAATTCTAATTTCTCACTCTGAAAGACATAGAAAACATCACCAACCCTGTGTTTGCCATGTGTGTGTGTCCTTTAGAATACTTAGCAGGAGGTGACTGAACGATAATTCCCTGAGCCATTGCTATCTGGGATTATTTAATGGTTTACACGTTTGTGGTTTTTCATAACAGAATTTTTTTCAACAATGATTCCAAGCATCAAGTGGCTTCTTCTCTACTCTCTGAAAATGTTTTAAACCTTTCTCCCATGGCTACAAGGCCCAGAAAGTATCTTATTCCTCAGAGGGAATGGCCATCAGAATCAGATTCTACATGTTAGAGAAAATACATGAGTTAGTAAAACATACCCATCCTAGAAGCCAAATAGCAAAGGTTAAAAACCATCTGTCATTGGGACTGAGCTTACAAGTGAGCAGTAGACTTCTAGCAGAGTCTGGAGCAAAAGCCCCACAGATTAAAAAACACAGATTAAACAACACAGATTCAACTGGAATCATTTGCTCATTCCCATGGTTTAAAGGATATTCACAGCTCCCACCAGAACCCACTTTGCCATGTGTTGCATAAAACCACATGTTGTAAACTGAAGATATTTTTGATGAGAACTTATTGTTTAATTATCTCAGGAACAATTTTCTAAATGCCTAGTCTATGCCGGGCAGGGTGCAGAGCAGTGAAAGTACGCTGGCTAAGGAGAGAAGCAACTGCCTCCACCCTTCCTCCTGACTCATCCCGCAGAGCTTGCAATCTGATGAGGTACATTTGACTAATATACAGAGTATAACATAAGTGTTTACATAATTTAAATAGTAATAAGTTCCCAAAGGATAGGCGAAAACAGGGGACCCTCATTAAGTATTGGTTTCCATGCAGAAATCATACTTAGGTACTGAAAAACGAGCAAGAGTCAGTTGGGTTTGGAGGTGGGCTGGGATTAGGGAGCTGGGGGTAGCCCCAAGTTAGGAACAATATGTGTGTGAGGACCTAAGGCAGGAAGGAGCTTCATATGTTTGACAGACTTAAAAAAAACCAAAACATTACTGTGGCTCAAACATAGTGAGTTTAGAGAAACACAGTATATGAAGCTGGAGGTGGGCACGGGTCAGTTGTGCTGAGGGGTCTAAGTGAGGGAGATCATGAGAAGCCTCTGGAGGATCTAATCCTTCTAGCTGCTCTTTGAAGAATGGATTGAGATGGAGGCGGGAATGAAGAGGGGTAGGAGATGACATTTAGCATGATTTAAGAAAATTCTTGAACCTATTCTCAGGAGTAACTATTATATTGGTTTAAAAAATAATTTTGGGATGACCTGCTATTTAGGTCTGTTTCCTTAATGTGTGAGTAATGCTATATTTTTCTTCATAGTACTTATCATTATCTAACCTAGCTATGTACCAAATAATGAAATATCAGTCAACGATGAATTGCATCTAAGATGATGGTCTCATAAGCCTGTAATACCATATTTTTACTATACTGTGTTTCAGTGCACAAATATTTACCATTGTTTTACAATTGCCTACAGTATTCAGTGCAGTAACGTCCTATACTGCTTTGGAGCTTAGGATCAACAGGCCATCCCATCTAGACTACATGTCTAGCTAGCCTATATCATCTAGGTTTGTGTAAGTACACTCTATGATGTTCGCCCAATGACAAAATACCTAATGGTGCATTTCTCACAACATATCCCTGTCACTAAGTAAGGAATAACTGCATATATTTTTTTCTCGCTTTTTGTCTCTTCCTCTTGCTACTATAGTAGCTTTAAAAACCTACAAGAGTTAATTTTTTTTCAGTTTGGTTTATGATGCACGTGTAGGACCTAGAATATTACTTGGCATAGAACAGTTGTAGCTCAGTAAATACATCTTAAATGAGTAAACAAATGTATTGTTTTAGAAACTGTCTCCAAGATGTTAGGAATTATTTACTGCTAATATTCTTGTAAATTTACTTTTATGCAAGGTCAACTTGCGTAGTAAGGTGTAGCATATTAAATTAATAAAATGTGTCCCTGGTTATTTGTCATTAAAAACACTCTTTAGGTTGATTCCACACATTGGCTATTGTGATTAACACTGCAATATGTAAGGGAATGGAGATACCTCTTCGACATACTGTCTTCATTTCCTTTGGATATATACCCAGTAATGGGATTGCTGGATCATAAGGTAGTTTTATTTTTAATTCTTTGAGAAGTCTCCATAGAATGGTGGTTATCAGGGCCTGAGGTGGTTGGGGAGATGTTGGTCAAAATACAGAAAATATCAGTTAGAAAGAATAAGTTCAGGAGATCTACTGTACAACATGGTGACTATAGTTAATAATATAATGTAGTCATAAAAATGCTAAGAGTGGATATAAAGTGTTCTTACCACAAAAATAGTAATTATGTGAGGTAATGCACATGTTAATTAGCAAGTGCTAGTCATTTCACAATGCATATAGACTTCAAAACATCATGTTGTATGTATAAATGCATATAATTTTACCTGTGAATTAAAAAAATAAATTTAAAATAAACAGTTGTTAGAGTTTTTGTAGTTTATTAAAAAGGTATAAATAAAACCCAATCGGACAAAACAAATGGATAAAAAAATAGAAGATAAAGAGGCTAATGGGAAAGCAAAATACATTTATCTTAACTAACATATTTCTCTGAGACTTCAAGTTCAATTATTGTAGAGCAAGAGCCAATTATTTTCAGCATATTCTCTTGATGGTTACATAAAATTCAGAATACTTTAGTTATTGCCAATTAAGAGATAGATGCAGATAATAGACTGTCTGGCACCCTTTATTTGATAGAGAGACCGGTGGGGTATAACTTAATCCAAATGTGTGTATTTTACATTTTCTAATATCAATATGATATTTTTATGGTATATACATAAGTTCATAAAAACTAAAAGATGAAAGAAAAAATCGAATGAGATAGGAATATTAATAGACTTTTTACAGAGTGAAATGTTTCTTAATTTATCAATTATTTTCTCCTAATGAACATATGTGCTATAAATTTCACTGGATTAGATATAAATTGGTTTAACATACCAACTTAAATAACTTAGAGAAATGTGCTTCATATATATATATATTTTTTTTGTTTTGCTAAGAAAACCTGCCAAGTTATTTGCTTATGGTACCCCTAATTTTGACTCACATGTGTTCATTTTTTCCCATAGTATAATTTTTAAAAGGCTAATTTGAATATTACTTTAATATGGAAAATTAACTTTATCATAGTCAGTGTAGGTTAAAAGATTCAGTGAACCTTGGCAAAGAAAATAGAAATGATTAGTTTATGATGCATTACCTCAGGTTTTTGACCTTATGTATAAGCAAATCACAGATGATATAGCAGTTAATTACCTGAGACATGAATATTTAAGGAATAATTACACTGAAATATTCTTTGTGGCAAGATATCCTACATGATATTTACATAAGAAGAATCTTGGTTTCAAAGGGCAAAGGCAGCAAATGGGGGAGAAAATAGAAGAGCGAGGCTTTCACCTACACCACTCAATTGTTTATTGTTAGTTTAAGAAATAATTGGGAATTAAATGATTACAAATTGTTTTAGAAACAGAATGTAAATACACTTTAGGATTATGTATGTCTTCACTTAATTACCCATTAATGGAGATTTTAATTCCTAGAAGTCTGCAAACCTCGTGAAATATTTTATAAAATAATATGTGTGTATGCATTTTCACCAGACTCTTAAGAGGTCAGTGATTCCTTTCCTTGAAAAAAGTGTTCAAAAATGGAATTTACTTGCCCAAAACTTATTAGTAGCATAGTTGAAGTAGCAGTCATATCTATGGATTCTCAGTCTGGTCAGTGAAAAGTACCCTTTTCATTATAGACTACATATTGCCTCTGCTATAATATATAGTCCAAGTCAAGCCATCATAGGACTTTATTTGCCTCTAGAATCACAAAGTTAAAATTGCATAAGATACTTAGAAAAATAAGTTTTTGCTTTATTATTAAAATTAGAATTTGTTTGATTTTTGTATCAAAAATGTTGGGAAAAAATTGTTTACCATATTATTCAATGTGAAATGAAAGGCACAAGAAACTCTAATTTTTCTTTCTGAATTGTTCAGAAAAGTGAATTTGAAAAGCTTAGCTCTCTTGCCTGATTTAATCCATGGAACAATGCATCTACATTCACTTTTTTATTATTTCTAAAATCCCAACACAGACTATGCTGTGAATTTTAACAACCTGTTTTTGTTCAACTGATTGCCTTCACTTTCTCTAGTCCTTTGCTAGTGAGGACAGATGAATGTATTTCTTTTATCTTTTGTAAATTTATTTTTCAAATTTGATTTTAAATTATTCAAAAGAAGTTAGGACTCCTTTATAAGATAAATTTGGTTAGAAAGGGATCTAGTCTAGAGATTTGCTAAAAATAGTCATCATGAGAGATAATTTTTAAGGCACATGATCTGTTGAACAGTGAAGAATGGTATATTGGATATTGGTTACTAGACAACTAATAACACCAATACTGGAAACACTTTTGACCACTGTGGGAATTTAGGTAAACTCTGGTCTCAAGTGTAGGATAAAATCTCTTGGAGAATAAATTTGGGAAAAGCAAAAAAAACCAAAAAATCTCTCTTTCCCTCTCTATAGACACACACACGGACACACACACACACACACACACACACACACACATAAATTTTAGGAAATTAAAGTCAGAGTAATTGTCAGTTATAACTCTCCATTTAACAATAATTTTTGGATTGAATAAGCCAGGAAATTAGAAGTTTACTCTGCACAGGATTCAGTTGCTCCAAGCACAGTAGACTTACTGACATGTGTGACTGGACAGGGTAACTAACAAGAGCAATACTTTGTAGGCAATTTCAGATTTCTAGAGAAAGGAGACTTGAGAACCAGAAGAACATCGACATGTTTTTAAATTTTTTTAGTTTCTTGTTTCAAAAGATGTCTTTTAATAAATCCTTTCATGAAGCATAATTTGTTAATTTTTATGCTATTTAATATAGTTAAACTTTTAAATAGTTTGAAGCAATATATTATTATATATAATTATTATCATTTTACTATAAAGTCCATTTAAGAAGCAACGAATGGAATCTTATGTGAAAAAGGCTGAGGTGGGTAGATTGCCTGAGGTCTGGAGTTCAAAATCAGCCTGGCCAACATGGTGAAACCCTGTCTCTACTAAATATACAAAAATTAGCTGGGAGTGGTGGCAAATGCCTATAATTCCAGCTACTTGGGAGGCTGAGGCAGGAGAATCACTTGAACCTGGGAGGTGGAGGTTGCAGTGAGCAGAGATCACACCACTGCACTCCAGTCTGGTCAACAAGAGCGAGACTCCATTTCACAAAAAAAAAAAAAAAAAAAAAGAAAGAAAGAAAGAAAAGGAAAGAAAAGAATATTTTCAGTGATATTTACAGTATTTAAAAAATTGTCAGTTAAAAACATATTAATTGGTTTATTAAAAGCTATTAGTTCTTGGTTATCATTGAGTTCTTTTTAAAGACAATTTTTAGTTCAAATCTAGACGCTAACACTTCCTAGCTATAATTTTTCTATCTATCTATCTATCTATCTATCATCTATCTATCTATCATCTATCTATCTATATAATCTTTAGTAATCTAGGCTCCCCATTCATCCACTAAAGGCATCACGAAAGTCCTGGTTGTCAAATCCCATACCTCATTCTCAATTCTGAACTTCTCAACATTGTTAATATTGTTGAGCTTCTTTTCACTGTTTCAAAATTTTGGTTTTGTGTCAATGCACACACATTTTGGTTTGTCTAGTGTTGTGTTTTACTTCAGTGTATTTTTCTGCTTACTCTTCCTTTATCATATCTGTGTTTAATTTCCCCTGAGTTTTTCTCCTCAGCACTCTTCTATTTCTATAATCTTCTATGTACTCCCATTACTGCTATGCTGTGTATCTTTGGTGCTGTTCTCTTTACTGTACTGTAGACTCAAATTTCCCACTGATGGCTATCTGCTCACAGATGGCTTGCTGGTATATTAAACCCACAAACCTCAAATGAAATGTCGTATGCTTCTCCCACAGCTTTCTAATTTTGTGTTCCCTAGCTCAGTATCTGATAAGAAAACTTGAATTCATCTTTGACATCTCCTAATTTCCACTCTCACATCTGATTGTCACATACTATTGATTCTTCTACTGAAATGCCCCTGGTATTCCTTTTCCTTCTATTCTATCAGTCCACTGATTAATTCAGGCCGTTATCATGTTATTGCCTATATGTGCTTTAGCTTCGTAACTGATGTCTCGCCTTTAATATCCTGCCACTTCAATCCAAGCTCCACATTGCTCTGCCCTCTAGCCTTGCTCTCTTAATACTAGCAGAGCCCTTTATATTGCTATTAAAGGACTTGCTTTATCCATTGAAATACTACAGTTGATTGTATACATGTCAGCTTTTGCGGTCAGATTATTAATTCCTGAGGGACACAAATGATATCTTAGTCTTTTTCATCTCCTCCATAGTGTCACCTTGCCAACTATGCACTTAATAAATATTTGTTAAATTAAGTATAAGGTGTGGGTAAAAACAACAGAAAATATGTCATCATTGGTTTAGGCTGACTGAGATGCGATGTTCTTCTCTGACATAAAGAAAATCACACTGTTGCTGTCAACAGTTTATGTTCAAATATGATCTAATATTTTATAAACCTCTGGTATTTAGTTTTTGAACAACAGATTGTTAAAAACTGTAACATACTGGAAAAGTCAAAAAGAGTTTAGAAGCATATATTGACTTTACATGTAACTCAAAAATAGTAGACAAATTTAAGAGAAATTCAAAAATCAACGATTATTTCTCTTAAATTTGTCTTACTATTTTTGGCAAGAAAATACTTTTATCAATATTAACTTTTTGGTATGCTTTATATATATTGGTAGGATACAGAAGGAATAAGTACTTTCTCCAACATCATAGGGAAATTAACACACATGCCTGAGTTTTTGAATCAAGCTTCTGGGTTCAGGTTGAAGCACTGTAAGTAAGTAGGTGATGCTTCATCAGTGTTTTTATTCTGACTTATCTGACATAAGTGATATGGCAGAAATGTTTGACATACATCTTCTGAAAAGCTAGAAATGTGAAGAAGGAAACTACTCTCTATAGATTGCCAGGCAAAATGGATCAGCAAGATGGTACAGTAGAAAAATTGTGAGTTCCGAGAATTAGACGGACTTGGAATTGGATTGTGACTTGAACACACACTGGCCCAGGAATCTTGAGAAAATTGTTCAATTTGTTGGGTTTTCTCTTCATTACAATGGTGATAAGGGTACTGATTAAGAGGTATAAGGATAAAATGGGATGACATATAACAAATAAATGATTCAGGTATATAAATGTTTGATGTTCAGCAAATGTTGGTCCCTTTCCACTACCCTGTCAACAAAACAGAAAATAGATACAGTAAAAATGTGAACTCTGAATTAATAAAAGTTGATTATATTTGTTTATTCAAGAAATGTTTTTTCTGAGATGGAGTCTCACTCTGTCCCCAGACTGGAGTGCAATTGCACAATCTTGGCTCACTGCAACCTCTGCCGCCTGGGTTCAAGTGATTCTCCTGCCTCAGCCTTCTGAGTAGCTGGGATTACAGGTGTCTGCTACTGCGCCTGGCTAATTTTTGTATTTTTAGTAGAGATGGGGTTTCACCATCTTGATCAGGCTGGCGTTGAACTCCTGACCTCGTGATCCACCTGCCTTGGCCTCCCAAAGTGCTGAGATTAGAGGTGTGAGCCACCATGCCCAGTCTATTCAAGAATATTTTTGGTGATTTACTAGGTTCCAGGCAACATGAGATCTTTGATGAGAATGTATCACATGATGGAGACAGGGCCTGGAGACTGATCTTGCTTCAAGTATCAGCTCTGGGACTTATTAACTATGTGATTTTTGGCAAGTGGCTGAGCCCACTAAACCTCCTGTTTCTCACCTGTGAAAAACCTCAAAAATTTGCTTCCTTTGAAGGCTAAAGTAATATTTGATTTACTAGGTTATAATTTTAAAGATGTTAAGTATTAGTACTAGATATAGATTTGAGGAGAAAACATGTATTTGATTTGGACTTAAATACCTTATATTTGAAATGCCAATAGAAAAACCAAGCACAGATATCTAGTAGGAAGCTGGAAATAGAGGATTATAGACCATATGCTCCAGGAGAGCAGAGATTGTGCATCACTTGCTTAGTATTACTGTTCTCTGCTCCTACTAGCCACCTAATCTGCATATGTAAAATGACAACCAGCATTTTCATAAACTGAAAAGGAAAAGTGCCATCTCTTAAAGGCCTAATACATCCCACGGTATTTAATTCCTATCATTTAAGGAATAGATCAGACAACAAATATTGATTTTCAATATGGCGAGGAACTAATAAATGGAGGAAGATTAAAGTGAATATAAAATTTTGAATGATTTAAAATTACAAATTTTACAAAGCTTAGAAATAAGGTTAGGAATGATTTCTCATTGTCAGATTGGGTCTATTTTTACTTAGTGTGGATAAAATATATCACTTTCCTCAGTGGCATATCAGAATATATTTGCATTAGTAGTAGTTAATAATAAAATATTATGTATCTCATTATTTTATAATTTTGTAGAATTCTAAACTCTTCACATTTATTTGACCACAAGAACTTTGTTATATATAAAAGTAAAGTTCAGAGGTTGTATCTTTCTTTCTTTTTGTTCTTCTAAGAGGAGAAGAAAACTTATCAGCATTTGGGGCTCAAATATTTTTTCTTTCAAAAGAATTCTTTTCGTCTCGGCTACTCACGCTAAACAACCAAGGCTTCTGTGAGAGGGGAAGGAGACAGTTGCCAGAGATTAAGGTCATAACACTTACAGGAATTCTTTTACTTTAAGATTTTTAAATCTTATTATCTTTGTATGACAATAGTTTTATAACACCTTTAGAGCACAAATAGTAAAATAGTTTATGTTTATGCCATATACAGCATACTCACTATTTCAATTGTGACCATTCACGGTAGGTTTGATTCATGCAGTCATTCCATTTTCAGTGAGCTAAGTTTTTGGCCTTATCTCAAATCTTCCAAAATTCTAAAGAGAGTATGTGTTATCCTCCCCTGCTTAATGCATTAACCCTAACTTTAAAAAGAAAATAATGGCAGATAAAGGATTTCTTTTCTCTGTTGCCCTGCTAAGAATCTTTTAAAAATTCAGACACATGATTATGAAATATAAGAAAGAGAAGCTTTAAGTTGGGTTTTGATGTAATTCTAATATAAAACTAACTCGAATAGAGGGAAAACCACTAATGAAAAATTTTCAAATTATCCTTTATTCCAGAGCCTCTGAGAAAATACACATTGAATTAATTATTCCTTGATTTTTTTCATTCATCCTACTTATATTTATGGGACTTACTAGGTGCCAGCCTTTGTACTGAGATCTAAATTATGATTAAGAATTAGTTGGTTGGGGACCGGAGAGGAGAGTGTTCTAGGAAGATGATTCAGCGTGCACAAAGGTTCCTCTGAAATGAGTAAGCATGTGCTGAGGACAGCTGAAGCACAGAAAGCAAAGTGGGAGTGGAACAGAAGTACATTGCATATATATACTACATTAAAAAAAATTATTCATCTGCTGATTGGCATTTAGGTTATTTCCACATCTTGGCTATTGTGAATACTGCTGCTATGAATATGGGAGTGCTAATTTCTCTTTGGCATCCTGATTTAATTCTTTTGACTAAATTCCAGAAATCATATTACTGAGTCATATGATAGCACTATTCTTAATTTTTCAAGGGGCCTCCTCTTGCTTTTTAAACAGCTGCACCATTTTCCATTTCCACCAATAGCATATAAGGGTTCCAGTTTCTCCACAACCTTACCAGCATCTGTTCTGTTTTTGTTTCTGTTTTGATAATGGCCATCCTAATAGGTGTTAGGTGTATCTCGTGGTTTTGACTTGCATTGTCCTGATGATTCGTGACGTTGAGTATCTTTTCATAGATTTGCTGGGTATCTGTTTGTCTTCCCTAAAGAAATGTCTGTTCAGGTATTTAGGCCATTTTTAAATTGGGTTGTCAGTGGGTTTTTTGGTATCAATTTGTTGGAGTTCCTACATTAAAAATTTACCCCTTATTACCTATGGTTTGCAAACATTTTCTCCCATTCTGTAGGCAGCCTTTTCACTCCATTGTTTCCTTTGCTGTGCAGAAGCTTTTTAGCTAAATGTAGTCACATTTGCTATTTTTGCTTTTGTTGCCTGTGATTTTATTTTCATACTCATGAAATCATTGCAAAGGCCAATGTCATGATGTTTTTCCCTATGTTTATTTTAGAAATACAGATAAATGGGTTAAAAAAACTCATATATATATACATACATATGTGTATATATATATATGTGTGTGTGTGTGTGTGTGTGTGTGTGTGTCTATATGCAATTGAATATTATTCAGCCTTCAAGGAGAGGGAATTCCTGCAATAAACAACAACATGAATGAAACTTGACGATATTACACTAAGTGAAATAAGACAGTCACAGAATGTCAAATACTTCATGATTCTAATTTATGAGATAGGTAAAATCATCAAACTCATAGAATCAAAAAATAGAATGGTGGTTGCCTGAGACTAGAAAAAAGGGGAACTGGGGAGTTGTGCAATTGGTATGAAGTTTCAGTTTATGAAAATGAATTAATTCTAGAGATTGTGTGTTAACTGTTCTTACCATAATAAAATGAAAAAGAAAGCCATTAAAAATTGTTAAGCAGGTGGGCAGTTCTACTTAATCAGACCTGAATTTTTGAAATATCATTTTGGCTGTGTCATGCTGAGTAGATTTCAGGGAAGAAATGATGGACGAGTTAAGCTACACAATTTTTTCTTTCCAATTCTGATTAATCAAATTCCTTGTTCTTATGAGCCACATTATTAAAAAATAATTTGAATGACAGCTTGGATTTAGAATATCCTATAGAGATTAGGAATGAGAATACACACCCAGGCCAAACTCTCTCTCTCTCTCCTACACAAGATGCATATGCACACACCTCACATATATATACTCATTCAATTGTTCCAATCTCTTTACAAATTTACCCACTTGGTTGATGTAATTCAGTCATAAACATTGAGATAGTTTTCTAATAGTGACGTCCAATATTTATTGATCATTAGACTATACAGGATGTTTACAAGAAAGAAAAGCAAAGGTACATGACCTATGAAGTAAAGATATTATTAATTATAACACTCAAAAAAGAATGCTATTGAGGGATTTCTGTGTGCCAAGCAGTGGTCAAAATATTTTACCTTGTATTAAGTTATTCAATCTTTGTAACAATCATATTAGATAGCTCCTATGCATGTTTGGTCCATTATATACCCAATCTCATTGAGATATTTCCCTAAGTTAGCTGAGTGACCCAAACTTCTGTGTAGACTCTATGTCAGCACAATCCAAAATACTGAAGTAAACAAACCTAAACTAAACTTAACCCAAACCAAACCAAGCCAAACAGAGCAAAAATACAACAAAAACCAGAAACAAAAACAAGAGAAGAAACCTATGAAACAACAAACAACATAATCCAATACATTCATCTCAATACAATTTAGTTACAGAGATTGTATTGTATTTAGTTATATTTTTAATGTCAGAATAATGTAATATTCTCATAATTATTTTAAATTATGAGAATATTACATTATAACCCTTCATCTTTGATAGGTTTTTAGTAACTTATGATTCAAAAAGGTGTCACTGTGAAGTTGCTAAAGTATAATATCAGCTACTTAGTAAATGATTATGTCTACTTACCAAAATGTGACATATCAAGCAGAAAAGACCATGTTCAACAATTATTCCAGTTCCACTATACAGCTTACATCTTATGGAAGGATTGTCATTTTATCTGTACTAAGAGCCCTTCTGCCTAAATAGTTTCAAGTTGCCATTAGTAATGCCTAAGAACTGCTCATTATTAAGCAATGTATCCTATAACTACCTTCTCATGTTTATATGCCATATTGCTTGCGATCCAGAGAAATACCAACCTACTATAGGAGACATAGTTACAAAGATAAAATCTCCTTCTACCAAGACAAAGAGGTATAATCAATTTTCATGAAGACATGAAGGCAGCCAATTGGTTCAATATTAACGTACTCACAGAAATCTTGTATCACTAGAATTTAAGAGGGTAAGAACTATTTAAAGCCTGAAGTTTGGTAGATCTACCTCCATCCCTTTATGTTAAGTCTTTGTGTGTCCTTGCCTATAAGAAAGGTCTAAATACAGAGTACCAATGGGTTTTAACTTTTTATTCAGTTTGTCTAAGTGTACGTTTTGATTGGGGCATTTAATCCCTTTAAGTTTAGGCTTAATATTGATATATGTTTCCAAACTAATGGAAAGGAAAGAAAAAAAAAACAAAAACCAGATTTGAACTCAGACCTGGAACAAGCAAATTTAATAAATA